>BPLR01016995.1:0-169397 GCA_021605095.1 Caerostris extrusa
TTACGTATATTATTAAGAAGTAATTTAGATATACCAGTGAAAATTTTGGATGATTTAACATATTTTAAAATTAAATATTAAAATTTTAAATTATTATCTCACATAAAAATACTCCATATGTTTGAGCAAAAAATATGCATCTGGGCAATTTTGAAAATATATTCAACGATATCTTCTTATAAATTTTCCATCAAATTAAAAATTTAAACTCTTATCCAAAATATACATTTTATAAAACAAGTTTTATTATTACATCATTTAAGTCAAGATAAGGATTTCAACCGTACATTTTTAGTATTAAGAATAGATTCATCAAAAGACGAGTTAAAAGTTGACTTTGCTTTTTGTGCTAATATCAGCGACGTAAGTATACACTCTGAAAGGCTTTATTGAACAAAATCAACCAAAATAAGATAGTAAACTCAAAAGAAGATCGCAAAAATAAATGTATCAATAATATTAAAATAATATCTGCCAAAAGTGCCATATATCTTTTATCTACTTTGACAACCATCGATTGTCCTCTTCCTGGATAATTGGTTTTTAAGCAAATTTCCCAAAACTCCCCTTTACCATTTATCAGTAACATCTTGAAATTATGCTAATTCTTTTTGGCAACTTTACTGAATAGATCGCAAGGTTTGGCTATATATTTTAGCATATTTTCTTAGAGCCTTGCACAAATGGGGTATGACTATTAAATGAAATAATCAAATAAAAATAAAGAATATGTAATTCATAAAGTTGAAGGATTTCTGTAAGGATCTTGTCTTGACACGTAACGTAATGTGACGTAACGTAACGACTGATGTTTAGTTGAAGTACCGAGAGGGTAACACCCTGTACCTCCATATCATAATTTATATTTTAAAAGTTACATAATTGTAAAATCAAAAATATTAAAAACTTAAAGAAGAAATTTTATAGAGCACAAGCACATGCTTTGTATACTTGTCTTGATACATTAACATTACTTAGCTACATATTTATATTTTATTTATAACACTTAGAATTCTATCTATTTTTCTTTTAAAAAAATGCGTAGTTAATTAGTTATTACGAATAACAAGAAAAATTATTTTTTAATTAATAAAATAGGATAATTTAAAAAAAAATAAATATTTTTATATATTAACATTATTTTATAATGGTATCAATCTTAAGCTGTTTACAAGAAAATTGAAAAGCAGATTAAAAATTGTATATCACTACAAAATTTGTAAATTAAATAATTAGTTAGATGATAGTTTCGTTACAGTGTTATTTAACACATAAAATAAATTTTTTCCGTATCTGGACTTGCGACCATTATCGTTTATTCAATTCCTTCTATTAGGTCACACCCCTCCCTATATATATATCTTATTCAAATTTTCAATCGTTAATAAAATATTTTTATTCATCCATTGCCCAACCATTTTTTTTAACTTGTAGTGGATGACACTGGATGTTAATACCGTTTCTTCTTCAAATATTAACTAGTTTTCTTCTAAATAGATGGCCCCAGATAAACTTTAAAAATGAATGAAAATTATTTATAAAAATTAAATAGTGAAAAAAAAAATCGGAATTAATTTAATTTTTTTTTTATATATATAACTTGATTTTTAGTTTAAAATATAAATATTTATAAATTCACATAGTTTATAATGATATCTTAAACCTTTACAGAAAATTTGAAAGTAGATTAAAAATTGATAAACTTAAAAAATGAATGAAAATTAGTGTTATTGTCCACATAAAGGACTTTCTGCAATATTAGTGAAATTAATAAAAATTATTTTTATATATTTTTTTATAATGATATCAATCTTGCTTTTTAACAAAATGAAAATAGATTAAATATTTTTACAAAACTGGCTAATTAAAATAATTGCTGCCAATGCCAATACTGTTATATCAATCTTAAACTGTTTACAGAAAATTTGAAAGTAGATTAAAAATTGTACATTAGTTATTTTCTTGTCCACAAAAATGGGCAAATTAAATGATTAATTACGGCACATGATAAGTCTTCGGCCAGGAATTACAGAAACGGTTGATCGCGGGTCCACATACGAATGGCAAGTTTCCTTCTCAACTGATCCCGCGGAGTTCTGAACCATTATCGTTTATTTCTTAATTAGCATCGCTTCAGAAATATAAATATTTTAGTTTTAACATTATTTATGACGATGATATCGATCTTGGGAGAGAAGCTGTTTACATATTTAGTTAATTGAAAAGTAGATTAAAATTGTATATTAGTTCACAAAACTGGCAATTGTAAATTTTTTGTTGCCAATGCCAATACTGTTTTCTTGTAGAGGTAGGGTTACCAATCTTAAGGTTGAATTTTTTTTTTACAGAAAACTAAAAAGCCCATAATGAGATTATTAGTTACAAACTTTGGCCAATTAAACAATTGATTTAGATAAGATAATTTCGTTACAGTGATTTAATAATTGTGCAAAAAAAAAGGAATTGATATGAAAAGGTATCATATTTTATTTAACGATAACAGAACCATTTCGTTTTATCAAAAGTCACTACAATTGCTTCATTAAATAAAAAGTGGTTTATGGCACACGATTGATATCCTTTCTCCTTCGGCCAGGAATTATTTATAAACGGTCTTATCGTTTTCTCATATTTTAAATTTTCTGAATAGCAATATTACCTTTATCGGCGCTTTCTCCAACTGATCCCGCGGAAGGCATTTCAGTTGCAAATTATTCTCGGAGAAATTATTAGAACTGTTAAAACCAAATACCTTCAACGCCTGTTGTTTTCGATTCATTCAGGTTTGCTAAAGTTTTTAAAGTTAGATATAAGATTTGACGATTTACTGATGTCGATGGTTGGGGGATCCAAGATTCAGTATCATTCGATATGGGTTATCTTAATATTTTATGAGTGCAGTAATACTGAACTAAGATTGTACATCGTTTTAGTCAAGGGATAGAATTGCGTCGTAATTAACTTTTAAAATAATCTTTTAATTTTTTAAAAAATTTATTCATTTGTGGATTTATATGAAAATATTTTCTATTAAATTAAAAAAATTATAATGTTAATAATATTTATTTTGTTTTCATGAAATACCAAGTTTATAAAGAATCGATTACATTTTTTAATTACAAAATACCAATAATTTGTTCAAGGTTCTTTTCAATCTCAACCTTTATTGAATCAATATAACATAATAGCAAAATTCATGGAAATATTTAGCCCATTTTTTAAAAATTAATTAAACAAATCAGTGATTTTATTTTTTTTTAGTAAAAAAAAGAAAATAATTATATAAATAGAAATTTTATTTAAAAAAAACAGAACCAACATTTGCTTTATCAAAATTTATAGAATAATTTAAAATTATAGAAATAAATAATTGCACTTTTTACGATAATTAAACTAATTGAATTTCATCTTCATCATAAAATTAAAGATCAAGTGCTTTTACACGCAATTTTCAAAAATGAGGAATATTTCTGAAATATTTTAACATTAAATCATTCAATTTTTGAATCAATATTATGTTCATTAATTTCCATTTCTTTCATTTATGTTAAATTTGTAAAAATACAAATTTTAAAAGTTTTTGTTGAAAGTGTCTTGATTTCTTAAAAAATTTTTCTTGACGATTAAAATAACAAAAACTTAATTTTATTCATCAGCTACTAAAACCAAATACGTGGAAATTTTAATTCATTTATTTTATATTCTTAATAGTAAAAATTTTTTACAAATCAAATGATACTAAATTATTTAAGAAGGGATTTCTTTAAAGTTCAAAAATATTTTATCCAATTATTAATAAAGACTATAAAAAGGAATTAAAACTACATTTTTATCACATCAACAATAATCAGTTCGAAAAGATTTATCAATACTTTAGTAGGATATAGAATTGTCTATTACCTTTTCATTAATCTAATAAAACATAAAAAAAAATATGTAAATGATATCATGTTGCTAAAATATTAAATATAATTCATATTAAATTAAAAAAAAAAAATTATAATGTTAATAATATTTTCAATTGTATGCGTTGAGAAAAGGAATTTTTGTACTTTTTAATTACAAATATAAATCCAATAATTTGTTCAACTTCCCCTTAAATAACCGTTATTGGAATTATATACATTGATTAGCAAATTTCAGAAATAATTAGCAATATTACTGATAAATTAATCTGTAAATGTAATTAGTTGTGCATTTTATATTGATACATTGTATTTAATCTAACTTGAAATTAATGAAAAAACTGAGGTTTTTAACACAGTTTAATTAAAATTTATAGAAAATTTAAAAATTAGAAATAAAAATTGCTAAATTTTTACGATAATTAAACTAAGGTAATGAATTTCATCTTTCATAAAATTAAATATCCAGTGCTTATTTTTTTCAAGCAAATGAGGAATATATTTTTTGGTGTAGCGTTATATTCATTTTATTATAATCCTTCAAAAAATCATTTGAAATTTGAATTTAGAATTAAAAAAAATGAAAAGTACTTTTTTTATTCTTTTATTATATATTCTGAGTGAGATAATTTCGAAATCAATTCTATCTTCTTTTTATCCATGAAAGGTATTTCATAAGCTTATGACTTTTAAAATGATCGGTAATGTCAGTCCTTAATCCGATTTAAAAATACGTTCGAATGATAAAGAATCAAAAGTTTCACTATTGTTACATTTAACATTAATTTAAAGAACCAATAAATTTTATATCATTACAAATTTGGAATAATGTATTACGTCAATTTAAGCACTATTTGAAAAATATATCTTCTGTAGAAAAATAAAAAACAATGCAGATTTTACTAAAAATGTTGCTGCTACATTTAACATTAATTTAAAGAAACGATACATTTTATATCATAATTTTTGATAATGTATTACGTTAATTTAAGCCCTATTTTTGAAAAAAAAAAAACCTTCTGTAGAAAAATAAAAAAATAGTGTAGATTTTACTAGAAATATTGTACGAATTTTAAAAAAAAATATCTCAGATTAAATAATATAAATAATAACATTTTGAATTTATTTGAGGTAAAATTTGTAGATACAATTCTAGTATTACAAATTTATTTTAATTAAAATATCCCGAATATTTACTTCTTTTTGCTTAAAAACTATTTCAGATCTATATATAAAATATTATATGATTTTAAATGAAATTATAAAAATAATAATTAAGATGAAAAGTGTTGCCCTCTATAATTAAGAATATTTTTTTATTTCTTAATTATAATTTTTTTTTATATATAATTTTATAATAAACTATTTTAAAAACTTGAAAAAAACGAGAAGTTTAAAAAGTTAACAACAGAGATAATATTTTAACAAAACAATTCGTAAAGAAAGAATTATCAAATTGAATAATTTTTAAGTTTAGTATAAAAATCAGGGAAAGTATATTACGAAAAAAAATGAAAAATAATCATATCATTATTTTTCTTACGGATATTTTATAGTTATTTAACACTAAAAATATTTAAATTGTAAAGAACTTTCTTTATATACATTTTAATTTAATACTTGCATTACAAAAGTTATATATGAAGATCAGTTTGTATACCTTTTGGTACATAACGTAATAGTTAGTCTACAAGTACTAGGGTACACAAGTGCTTTGTATGTACCTTATACTTAATATAATAGAAATTAAAAAAAGCGTATTAAATTGTTTTTTAAAAAGCTGAATGAATAGTTCTATATAGAAAATTACAATATTACTAAAAACTCGATGTTCCTTAATTATATGAAGATGAAATACACTACAGCAAACATTGATTTTGTACAATTAAATATTAACTATTTTTTAAAAAGTTATGACATATATCTCTATATTCATTTTATTACAATTCTAAAATTGAAATTTGAATTTAGAATTCAAATCATAAAATAGCCCCTTTTCTATTTTTTTAATATACTTCTAATTCCTTAACTGTGTTTAATTCCTAATTAGATTTAAGGATTCTAATCCTTAATTCTAATTGTAATAAAGAAACAAACTTAAAATTTTATTATGATGATATCGAAATCTCATTGCTTATTGTAATTAACTACTATCATTAACACTGATTTTTTAACGAATGTGAAAGATAGAATTGGTTGAATAGAAAATTGAATTTTAATGATGTTTTTAAATAAATTTCCTCATTTTAGTTCTTTAAGAAACACATGGTGTTAGATTATTTTCCTTGAAATCATACGATATAAAATCCTTAACTGTAATTTCAATTTAAATCTCAGTCATTTCAATATTCTGAGCCTAATCGCACTTAAATCTGCATACCAGGTTATATTAGTAAGCAATGTAGTGTTACTAACCATTAAACTGATGATAATAGTTAGTGGTTTAGATAAGGGAGGCACTCTAATATGCTCAATCAGAGCATTGAAAGCAATGATCAGTGAATAACGTTAGCGTTACAAATATTGTTAAGTAAAAAATGTATGTTTACAAATATAGTATAAAAAGAACAAATTTGTTTTGTAAAAGAGCATGTGTTAATTTATTCAATAAGGCATTTATAAAGAAGAATAAAAGTATTTAATTGTTTGTCTTATTTATTTTATATCGATATCAACTGAATGTAAGAGAAAAATAAAATATATACTAAAAATATGCCATAACAATTGAGTTTTAGTACAAATTACAAATGAAAAATAAATGTGTCAAAAATTTTTTGTATGAAAGCCTTTTAAGTTAAACTTCCAAGTTAAACCGTTTCTTTATAATTCTCATAAACACGTTGGATTCAATTTTGCATAATTTGTACCTCTGTGGCTATGTTACAACTCGGTGGTTATGTTTATAATCCTTGCATATAATTACTCTTTAATAACAATCCTTACATATAATTATTTATTAATTCTTAATCTTACATATAACTTATCGTTATACGGCTTACGAAGAAATGTAATTACATATTAAATACTAACAATGCTTATATTCTTTTGATCACTGAAGAAGTTACCACGAAAGATTTTCCAACGGATTAATTGTTAATATTTTAGTGATTCTTAATTCAAAACGCTAAAAATGATTCATAAACACGTTGGAAAATATTATTAAGTAAAGCAAAAATAAGTATTCATTATAGAACAAAACACCCATATATATGCCCATTAGACTTAAAAATATAGATATATGATAAATTCATTTAAAAAAGAATTAAGTGTGTTCATATTTAAGTAAAAATGTTATTTTAAAAGCAATAATTATTTTTGTAGTTAATACAATAATTTATTAAACATAATTTAACTGTGAATTAACTGATAAATTACATGAATAGTTATTTATTTCAACAAATCAAACCATATATGAGTATACTTTTGTAACAATTATGATTAATTATGTGTGTATATTAAACAATAAGGTAAGTGTTAATTTATATCAATTTCTTACTATATAAGGATAATTTTTATTAACAAAAAAATTACGAAATTAAAAATTTATGATCAATTCTCAAAATTAATAATTTGCCATTAGTGATGCGTACTTATTATTATTTAGCTATTAAAAATAAGGTATTAGCATGCACTATTACTTATAAATAGAAAATAACTAAAATTAAAATAACTTAATAACGCTCAAACTATTTTAAAGTAATTTTTACTGACATAAATTCTCAACCTCATTTCCTCGAGGATATAAACTTATCTTAGTAAAAAAATCCTTAAAATAATAGAAACTAAATAAACAGCTTTTTGAAAATTATTATTTCAGTAAACTAATTGTTTATGTGACATGTGCAACAGTGAAAACTTTTTTTAATCATAAATATTCAACAAGAACACTTTTGCATATTTGACACATTTGGTTATTTTCATATTCTCCATTAAAATTATTTAGGAAACTATTATATTAATTGAAATACTGCTTTTAAAATAGACGAGAGGTATCAATCAATGATCTCGTTTTTCTTTTTTAAGTTTTGAAACAATAGTTCAATGGAGTTTCTCAAATATTGAAAATTTCCATAATTTCGTCATATAAGAAAATAGTATTTTCAGTCATAATATTTTATAAGTTTTGATTAGTTCAATTTGAAGCAAGACTAATTAAAACTTAGTAAGTTGTCAGAGCTGGTTGTAATAATTTATACCATTTTAAAAGTACACAAAAATAAAATTTAAAAACAAAATAGAAAAGTAAAAACATATTTTGTTATTGATTCACTTTGGACAAAATAAAAATATTCTGCCTTTTTAGATATATGTAATGTTGTAAAGTAATTTATGTGCATTTTAACGATTATATTATATAAAAATAAATATCAGCGTCTCGACAAATTCTTATGGTTATTCAAATTTAAATAATTATTATTTCAAAATTATTAGTTTATGATAAGTTTATATTTCATCATAATTATATTGCGAATTATAATTGCTGATTATAATAATTATAATTCAGGATATAAAAATCCTATATTTCGTACATGTGATTAAATTTTATATAATAGCTCGTTTATCTATATATTTCGGTTTTCAAATATTATATTATTGGATATTTTTCGCTTAGAAATAATTAAAATTACTAAGACAAATAAGAAAATTTTAATCTACAAAAATATAATTTTTCAAAATTTCGATAAAAAAAATCTTTTGTTTCAGTTTCATATTAATTTAGCTCCAATTATTTGAAAGAACATTTTTAATTGAACAACTTTTAAGAAATTTTAATTGATCATTAAAAACTTTTTAATGAAATTTATACATAAATGAAAGCTATTTATCATTAAACTAATTATAACTCAAAATTTCATTAACGAGCATAATTATGAAGTTAATTTTTATTAATTTAAAAAATTAATTGATATTAATTATTTTTTATTTTAAATATTTATTTTAAATATAATTAAAATTTTAATCAGAATATTTTCTCAATAACTATAATTTATTAAGATGAAATCTGAGCAAATAAATGAAATGATTAATGATATTTAAATTAATGATATTTAAAATTAATTGTTCTTTTATTATGACCATCAATTATGAACTAACAAAAACAATGTCGTTAAAAAAAAAAAACAAATAGTGTTCAAATTTCACTTACCTTCCTAATGCAATATTTAAGTGAACGATTAGTTTTACCTTTAGAAAATATTGAATACAGTTAAGTGATTCTTCAATGTTCGAAAATAAGGCATTAGAAAACAACCTTTCAATATTTACTTTAAAATTTGTAAGAAACTTTTCAAGTTCTAAAATGCTTCTTTTATTGTGAATAAGAAACTGAAAACCTGACTGCAAGAAATCTTTATTAACTGTGAATGAGAAACATATCCACCATTATTATACTTATATATAGTCTCTTGCCAATTAATAATTCCAATACTGAAAAGTTAAACAATCAAAACTTGTAAAATAAATTTGTTGTATCGTTATTAGATATGTTTAATAGTAATTGTTTTTCTAATCAGTATTTTAGTTTATGTGAAATATTTACATTTCAGTTGTTAATTAATGACTGCAAAGTAAAGCGTATATTTGTCATCATGTTATTTATAATGATTAATCATGTTATTTTTAAAGGTGGTGTTAAAGAATGAAAGTTTATAGGTGAAGTCATTAAAAATTTTGCTTCTATATGTATAATAAAAAAATATGCTATGTATAAAGGAAATCTTTATTTTAATTTCAGTAATGTGTGGGTTGTATTTCCTAGTTACAAATAAACTACTGATAAAAATGTAAAATAGAAACCAAAAGAATGAAATGTTTTTTTTTAAATTAACATTTTTATAAAATATTTTTAGCCAATAGAAATTTTATTTATCAACAACTCACGGGAAATTAAGAATCTCATACCAGCTGTTCAGGAAAAAATAAATTTAATACATAACACCTCAGTTTAAATGCTTTTCTTGGCATTTAATTATAAATATGCTACGATATATTAATAAATGAAACATGCAGATATTTAAATCTTTTTTAATACATAGCACTTTTGTTCTAATAAAATTTGTATCTGAGATGTACTTGTAGCATAAATTGAATTTTGGCTATTATACTAAAATACAAGAAAATACGCATTGAATTTATATTAAAGATAGTCTATATTTACATATAAATATTAATTATAGACGATAATATTTATTTTCACAAGAAATATAGAACTATTACATTATTTTTAGAATTGTATTCTAGTACCTTTTTCATGAAAGACCAAACTTGTAATCGTTAAGCTTAATATTCTATTTGGCATTAAATTTTTTACCTAACAACTTTCACTATAAAAGCATTAATTTTTGAAATAATCAAAATTATTTATTCAATACATTTGAAAAACGTTGTTGCTAATTTCATACAATTTTCAATCAATATGAAGGTATCCAAATTATCAACAACAAAAAAGTAGCAGTAGACAAGTAAAGTTGACAGTAGTCTGCAAAATTACATAATGTTAAAATGATTCTCATGTGTAAATTTGAACATATCGAACTTTTTATACACAAATCAAATGACATTCATTTTCACTAAAAAAATAATTCCGTATATTTATGTAAATATCTGATAGATTGGATTGGTTTATCGCTCTACGGTCATTATTTTGCACACTTTTAGCTAATTAGACCTGGCACCTATAGCTTAACGTGGATTTCGAATCACTATCAAACCTCCCTGCTACCAGAATTCAAACCTGAAGCTTGTGGTACTAAAATCCAGAATGCTAGCCAATTGGTCACCAGGCTGTATAGTCTATTTAAAGAAGTATTCAATATCTTTAGTGACAAGTAAACTTTTTTTTTTTTAAAAAGGAACTCCGTATTTTCAGTCATGGCGTAAATAATTAACAAGAAAAAAAAAATATTAAAGGTAACTTTAAATTTTTTTAGTTGTTAAATTTCTTAAAATTTTTTAATGATATGTTTTGATCATATTTATTAGATTAGCAAGATTATGTTTATTAAATATTTAATAAGTTTGAATTAAGTTTAGATAGTTAGTTTCTGATAGTTTTGATAAATTCAAAATTGTTGATTTTATATAAAATACATGAAAAGAGAAGCACATCAAATTTTTAACAGTATTGTTGCACATTTTTTTAGTTTAAAAGAAATTATTGATAATTGTCTAAATAATGCAATTTTTTTTATTGAGCTTTCAAACTCTCTTCGGGTTTAAAACTAATATTCTTTGCTATATATCTCATTAATATTTTTAATAAGAATGGTGATAAAATGTTTAGAAAAATTAAATACCATTCTGAATGCTTATCTATAAAATGAGAAAGTTCTTTGAAATTTAAGCATGCAAAGAGAATAGCAAATGACCAGTCTGAGGTCCATCTCAGATAGTTTGGATATTAACTTAATGTCGAATGCGAGATCTTAGCAAACATAGGATGCCATTTGATTGAATTGGAATTCATCTTAAGAGAGATTAGATGACTGAAATTTAATTTTGCCAATTGTGTATACTAATTCGATAACTTACTGTAACTAGATCGAGTGATGGCGTTTGAAGTAGATTAATTAGAATTAGACTTGGGGAATCCAATTTCGATAATAGGTAAGGCAGTAGGTGAGTTCACAAATTCTCTTTTATCTTTCTCAAAAGTTTCTCACTTCCATCTGCAAAATGCGATTTAGATGTTTGGAAGTAAAAGTTCGCCACGTTAGGGAAAACGAGATTGAATGTTTTCAAAGATCTTCCCATGGATTCTTCACTTAAAATTTTGTCTGGGATCAAAGTGAGAGTTAATTTACTAAAAAGTTCACTCATTGTACTAAAAAGTTTCCATTTGGATTAGACAAACAGAAATTAACGTCACTTAGAATTCACACGAATCAACTTGAAATCTTGTATATATAATTTGAAGCTTACAAAACATTGAATCTGCTTGAAAATCAAATTTTTGGTAAATAAATAACTTGTAAATTTTGCGAAGACAATGGATTTATATATTATTTTTGCACTTTTTTTTTTTTTTTTTTAAAAAAGAAATTCATATAAGTAAGTTTCGTATTTGAGTGTGAATATTGTAAGCTATAACAAACTTCGTAATATTATTTATATACCAAATTTAGATTGCAATTTAAGGACTGAATCTTATCTTTGTAATTGTTTGAAAGAATTTGATTGTTTAGATAAAATTCTACTTAAATTTTAAAGTATTACAAGGATGAGAACTAAAAATTATAATTATATATTATAAAAGTGATATGTTATATTGAGTTAGACGTGTACGGGTGATACATTAAACCTGATAAAAATTCTTACTTTCTTGCTATTAACTTTACGAAATAATTGATTTTTTCATTCTAATTTTAAATATAGTTATTAAAACAATAATATATGATTTCCAAATAACTGAATATAATAAATATGAAAAAAATAATACATTTTGTTCAACTTAAAATTATTAATTAACTATTAGACATTACAAAAATAATTAAATTAATGATTTTTTATTTAAGAGATTTATTAAAACGACGAACAAATACGATTTGCAATTAATTTCACATGAAAAAATTAAACATAATTAGTAACCTATTTATAATTTATATAATCTTTCTTTACATTACATTTCACAATAATTTTATTTTGTTTAAACCGAAATTTAAATTTAAATATTTCCATTATTTCAGCCATCGAAATTAACAGATATTCATCACACAAAGAATAATTTTCAAATGTAATTTAAAATCTTATGGTGTTTGACAAACACGATTCCTATTTAAATGTCATTATTTCAAAAATTAATGCTTTTAGTTTAGGGAAAGCAATAAATTAATTATTTTATTGGGAAAAATCTAAAAACATAAAATAATTTTCTATATGAACGTTAACTTCTTTTCATTTCATTCCATTTTGTCAGAAGAAACTTATTTTAATAATTTTGCAAAAATCTCTCAAAATAGAAATATCACCTCATATAAAAATTAAATTAAAAAAACGTGTACATTTCATGAATGCCATCATATAAAATCTCAATTTTTTTACATTTACTTTCAGAAAGTTCCTACCAAGTGTTATTTATATAACTCATTTTAAAATTTTGGATATAACTCGTATAAAATTATAAAATTTAAAAAAGTTTCAAATTCTAAAACTGGTTATTTCTCAATACAAGTTTTAAAATCAAAGTGGATTTTAGAGCATTGTCAAAATTGATTAAACAAAAATTATTATATGTATCATATATTTGTATATATCATACAAAATGCTATATACATTAGTAAAGACTATTTATATTTTGCAAAGTCAAAATTTTCTTTTTATGTTCATATACCTAAGTTAGCAAAATGGGAAAAATTATTCCAAAACATTAATTCTACAATTTTACAATATCAAGCATGATCAGGAATTTTCTCTATGGGAGTTAATATAAAAATTCTACAATAACAGTGCAAATTCATTCTGTAAAGTACAATAAATTTTAAGCACTTTATAATTATAAAGTATTGATGTATTCTAGATTAAGAACAAAGTATTAAATATATTCTAGATTTAAATTCATCAATTAAAAGCTTATAGGTTTGTTTAATCATAATTTTCGTGCAATTTAACTTTTTGATAATTAACAAGTATTTGTTAATATACTTTCAAGAAAAGGTAATATAATAACAAACAGATGAAAGATTTCTAAAAAAATAGTCTAATTGAAATTGATTTTCCTTTAAGATATTAATATTTATTTGAGATCAAATTATTTTAACATTTTGATTGAATTTTTACGTTGAAATTATCTACAATTTCTACTAATAGAGTTTATATGCTGTTTAGTTTTAAAGATTTAACTAAATTTTTAGTAAATAATATTGAAAAAATCACAATTTCGACGAAGTTGTGAATATAAAAGGAAATCACAAAAACAAATTACTTTTACATTTACAGAAACTCCTCAGCTACGACTCAAATTCGTTCTTTATATAGTATATTTTCATTTGATAAGTGCTTTGCGGAAAAATATCAATGTAGATCGAAATAAGAAGATAAATATGTTTAATTTATTACAGTAATAGTTTTTAATATTTCTAAGCAAATAGTTCTATTACACAATATCAGTTTTTGCATTTCTTAACAAATATTGATATTCTTAAAATGCATTCATTATTTTTATAAAAATAATATTTTAATTTATTTAAAATGAACTTATTCTAGCAATTTCAGGAGCTTTTGTTATGGACTAGATGAAATTATAATGAAAAACTGAATTTATAAATGTTATAACTTGCACCTCTAACATTTGTAAAAAAAATAACTTTTTACTTTTGTTAAAAAATATGACAAACTAAGTAACGAATTATTAATATGTAAATATATTTTATTTATTTTCAATAAATACTTCATAATAAATTAATTAAAATATGAATAAGAGCATTTTTACATAGTTTATTTTTAGAAGTTTAAAATTATTAAATATTATTTTTTATTATATTATATTATATATATTACATTTTTATATTATGTTTCGCTAAACAAATAACACATTTATTTTTTATGATAGATAAATAAATGCATTTCATACGTTATAAATGCATGCATATTTTTAAAATAAAAATTGTAATCTACATTCGAATAAAAGTTTGTACATAATTATGTAAAAGCTTTATGTTAAAAAAAAAAAAACATGTTTACAAACTGAATAAAACGTTGCGAAAAATTATGTAATATAAATTTAAATATTTACATAAATATGTTGATTATATTGAATTAAAACTTTTTAATACGAGGCATTTAAGGAATAAAAATAATTAATCTTCATATATTATATAAGTAAATTTATTAAACTTTTATTAATTACTCAAATATTTTTCTTAATGGATAAATTAAGAATAATGTAATTTCTATATATACTTAATACTTAAAAAAGTAAGTTTAAAATTATTCTTATTATAATGAAAATAATGCATTATGGTATTGAATTTTAAATAATAAATAATATTATTTACATAATCGAAGACAAATATGTTGATGAAAATTAAACATATGTTTATATGTTAAATTTATCTATCTATAATTAACAAATCTATATTTTAATAGGACAATTAAAATTTAAATTTGTTGGAAAATTGAATAATTAAGCTGAAAAATTACAAAACTGTTTCATGTAACATTGGACAGGAATTTTTTTTTAGACATGCGAGGATTTTCACGCAATACATTTTAAAATTATTATTTATATAAAATAATAAATAACATAGGAACTTAATAGCATATAAACATTTTATTTATTTAAAATTAAAAGCTTTAATTATTAATTCAACATTCATGGATTGCTTTTCAAAATATTCAATCCGGATAACAGCAATCTATAAATAATTTTTGTAAGAATTCTTTGTTTTTAATGCAATCTATGAATTCAAGTTAAGTGAAATTATAATAATTGAAATAGTGGCACAATTCAATCATGTTCGTTAAATTTTTGAATATGTACGAAACGTTTCTATAATGAAAAGCTTCTCAGAAAATGTCATTTACTCTAAATACAAGAAATTAGTGTATTCAAATTTTTTTCAGTTTATCTATTTTATCTGACATACTTAAGCAAACAACAATTAAAGAGAAAGTTAATCACAATAAAGTCACTAAATATGCATTTAAAAAATAGAATGCATATATTTCTTAATATTTAAACCGAAGAAAATTAAAAATTATTGATAAGAACTTTTAAAATTATGTTTTGCAATGTACACCTACAAGTTAAGTTAAACAATTAAATTATAACATAATAATAAACATCTTTTATTTAAAAAAAGGGTATACTATACTATAATATCTACATGAAAGAAACTCTAATGTAATTGTTTCTTTGATGAAAAATAGTAATATTAATTGATGTTTTAAAATTACTGTGTATTATAATATAATACAACTATTGCTATTTTAACTATTTTTGGATTACTTCTGCAATTTATTTGGTATTCTATATTTAAGGTTTAATTGAGTTTTGCATTGGATTTATAAATTCATGCAACAATATTTAAAATAACGAAAGCAGTTTAATGAAAATTTTGATTTTTAAAATAAATTACGAAATTTAGTGGATTATTAAAACATTATCTGTAAAAGTAATGGTAAAGAGAATAAAATTCAATCGGGATTGGTAGATTTTAAGAAGCTATTTTATTTATTACGAAACAATTTACTAAAACAATCGAAATACTGTTCACGAAATTTCTAAATTTTTATTCTAAAATTTTAAATTTTTATATCTCTGGGTTGTTGAACTAATATTCAGTGTTAAAACAGTTTTATAATAAAAGTATTAAACAGTTTTTAAATAAATTTAGATAAATAATTCATATACATCTAAGGCAAGGTAATAATATATTGACTAAAATGTTTCTGTAGTTTATTTTATGAGAGAAGCATGAGAAAAATCGTTTAATATTCAAAATATTTTTACAAAAAAAAAAAAAGTAAAATAACATTTCTTTATTTTTGTACAATGTTTTAAGTTCAAATTTCAATGAGAGATTAGCTTAGAATGCAATTTTTAAGTAACCAGAATATTAAATAAGATTGCATGAATTTTTGAAAATTAAAAAGTGATCAAATTTTATGCATTTTTTAATTAAATTCTAAAATTAGTAAATATTTATAATCATATGTTATTCAAAGGAAAATAAGTAAAGGAATTTAAGGAAATTTGGAAATTTAACTCAAAGGAAATCCATTTTTTGACTCGTATGATCAAATCCTACATATTTCATTATGTCTTGAACGAATTTAAACGAAAAATACCAACAAAAATATATAGTTTATATCTATTATTTCTTAAAATTATATTAATAATTTTCTTAACTACTCTTTTAAATTTTGAAAGCATTTTGGTTGATAGAAACAAAATAAAGAGGTTTAGTATCATCTAGTAACCTAACAATTGTTTGTATTGAAAAAAATGAACAAAATTCTGAAATTTTTACAGAATTTTAATTATGCTAAAATGTTGTATAGTTATCTAAAAGTGGAAACAATTTATGTGAAATACGAAGTAATTGAAAAAAAAAATGAGATTTATTTCGATATGTTATACAGTGTCTAAAAACTTTTCCAGATTTTTATGGCTGGAAAAACAACTTTAAATAAGGGACTTTGAAAACACAAAAAGAATAAAGGTTAGATTATTGAGTTACATATACGAAAGTTACAGCATTCTTCTAACGTTAAGTACTAAATAAATAAAACAACTATTAATATTTTAATAATAGGCAAAAGGAAAAAAACTCTTTTCTCTTAACATAGTTTGAAAAACTTTTTCATTTATTGCCCCACTTCTGAATACTTCCTTCATCAACCATCATCCCAAGACAAAAAAAAACCCACAAAATTCTTCATGCATACTTAACCTCACATACATAAAAAATAATAATACAGGGGGATAGGAGAGGCAAACGATAAAAAAAAAAAAAAAAAACTAATTATGTGTTGGGTAAAAAAAACGAGGAGTAGGAGTAGGAGGAAAAACGTACTTTTTGTGCATCTCTCGGTCCACGCTACACTGCCAGTTGATCAGTGGAGAGCTACGAGACGGCATGTTCATTGGGAAGTGCCCTCAGTCTGCAAACTGAGGTGTCCTCCCCCTCGTACAACACGCAGAAGCCTGTTGCTATCGCTTGTCGGAGGGAGGAGGGTAGGGCGGTAGGGGTGTGGGGTAGGGAGGAGAGTCGGCGCGCGCAGCTGGCTGCTTCCGACACTCCTCCCTGTGCCCTTTTCCCCAAAGCAGCGCGACAAAGCTCTTGATCTGCGTGCAAGTGTGTGCGTGCGTGTGTGCTGCTCGTAGCCCAAGGGTTGCCGCCTCGGTGATGGATTTCTTTCGCCAAAGGGGGGGGAGGAGATACATCGCCAACAGGGTCCAACAGGTCGCCGAGAGGCAACAATTGGCATGGTGATATCGGTTGGATTGTGGATTGTGCAGGCGATGCAATAACTGATAGTTCGATGCTGCACTGATTGTGATCGATAGATGCAGGCGATTTGATGTAATAATTTTAAGAGATAATAATTCAATTGAGATAAATTGATGTTGTCAATAAGATTTTGATGTCTATGAATGAGAGGTGGGATTTTGAAACTATATTGTCATTTTTGCTTAAGATTTTAGAGATTTCACTCATACAGCTGATGATAGTCACAAGGATGATGATACACGAGTACTCTAGTATGATTCTTATTATCCTATATCACAAGGATGATATAGAATGATAGAGATTACTCATATAGTATGATACACGAGTCTTATCATCCTATATAACAAGGATGATATAGGATGACAGAGATGGCTCATATAGGATGAAACACGAGTCCTATTATCCTATATCACAAGGATGATATAGAATGATAGAGATGGCTCATATAGGATGATACACGACTCCTATTATCCTATATCACAAGGATGATAGGATGATAGAGATTACTCATATATATAGTATGATACACGAGTCTTATTATCCTATATCACAAGGTTGATATATAGAATGATATAGATTACTCATATAGTATGATACACGAGTCCTATTATCTATATCACAAGGTCTTACTCGTCCTATATAACAAGGATGATATAGGATGACAGAGATGGCTCATATAGGATGAAACACGAGTCCTATTATCCTATATCACAAGGATGATATAGAATGGTAGAGATGGCTCATATAGGATGATACACGAGTACTCTATTATCCTTATCATCACAAGGATGATATAGAATGGTAGAGATGGCTCATATAGGATGATACACGAGATACACCTATTATCCTATATCACAAGGGATAATATAGGATGATAGAGAGTCTTACTCATATAGTATGATACACGAGTCTTATCGTCCTATATAACAAGGATGATATAGGATGACAGAGATGGCTCATATAGGATGAAACACGAGTCCTATTATCCTATATCTTAAGGATGATATAGAATGGTAGAGATGGCTCATATAGGATGATACACGAGTCCTATTATCCTATATCACAAGGATGATATAGGATGATAGAGATTACTCATATAGTATGATACACGAGTCTTATCATCCTATATAACAAGGGTGATATAGGATGACAGAGATGGCTCATATAGGATGAAACACGAGTCCTATTATCCTATATCACAAGGATGATATAGAATGGTAGAGATGGCTCATATAGGATGATACACGAGTCCTATTATCCTATATCACAAGGATGATATAGGATGATACTAATTCTCATATAAGATGATACACGAGTCTTATTATCCTATATCACAGAATGATATAGGATGATACACGAGTCTTATCATCCTATATCACAGAATGATATAGGATGATACTAATTCTCATATAGGATGATACACGAGTACACCTATCATCCTATATCACAGAATGATATAGGATGATACTAATTCTCATATAGGATGATACACAAGTCCATTTGTATGGCTTGGTAGCTAACGTGTATAGGGCAAGGTTTCAATTCCAGTTAGGGAGTATGCTGCAGTTAATGTTTAAAAAAATCTATATCACAAGGATGATATGATAGAGATTACTCATATAGTATGATACACGAGTCTTATCATCCTATATCACAGAATGATATAGGATGATACTAATTCTCATATAGGATGATACACGAGTCTTATTATCCTATATCACAGAATGATATAGGATGATACTAATTCTCATATAGGATGATACACGAGTCCTATCATCCTATATCACAGAATGATATAGGATGATACTAATTCTCATATAGGATGATACACAAGTCCATTTGTATGGCTTGGTAGCTAACGTGTATAGGGCAAGGTTTCAATTCCAGTTAGGGGGAGTATGCTGCAGTCAATGTTTAAAAAAAATAATAATCTTAGTGGGGATTGTGTCAGTATTGTGACTTCCTGTATAGGGTTCACGATATTAGTAAAGTAAAACTTATAAATGCAGCATAGCTAAAGCTGAATATCCTCCCTTAAAGTTGTAATCTTCCTCCTTTAATTATTTATTTGATGTTAAGAAGCTAACATCTGCTCTCTGTAACTCACCCTAGATTCATGTCAAAATTCAAAGTAGAAGAGATTTAACAAAACGGGAATAAGGTATTTAAAAAAAATAGATGAATCTTTTCTTTTTAACAAGCTTGAAAATTTTATTTTGAATATTGCTACGGAGCGTAGAAGTAAAAATATTCCTCAAAAACTGATAATTTTCTGAAAAAAAGCTTTTAATTTGAGATAATTCAATTGTTATGCACAATCGATAGTTATTGATTTATTATCTTGCTAAAGATAAAGGGTAAAATTCAAGAATAGGCTGTTTAATACTGATTCTACATGTATGCTACATGGAAAAAGATAATAAAATTGCAAAATCACTAATGATAATTTAAATGTATTCATTTAAATATATATAAGATAAAGATAAAGAATAAATAAGATAAAGATTGCAATATTATACCGAAGCATTAATGAATACTGATTACACATCAAACTTAAATTACATATCCTGCACATTTTGTCTACAGACAAATATATTTTGATCTTTTCAAATTATGTAACACTTTCTCTTTTCTAAGAAATGTTGTAGTAATAAGATTTAATGTAAAATGCTTAAAGGATGATTTGCATAAAAATGTTCTTTTGTATATACAAAAACATTATAAAAGATTTTAAAAAAATCTCAAATCATATAAAAATATGACACCATGTTGATAATATAGGAAATTAAATCACCTGATTTTATTATGTCATAATAAAAACACATCTTTAAAATTATCACAATGGAGAGAAAAAGTTGATTTAGTTTTTCGTCTCGAAATAGAAAAATTGGAAAATTTCAGCTCTTTTTACATAACGATGTTCTAATATTAAATTAAAAATGTCAAATTTTTGTATAAAACCTAATATTTCGTTTTTCGAATTTAATGTCAGTCAAAGTTGTAATCAGTGTGTTATCATGTTATCTAAAAAATATTCATGTCAAAGGAATGAAAGGAAGCCTTATCATACGAATAAATATTGCCACGCAAAACATTAGGCAAACGGGAGTTCCCATTTTAAAACCAGTTAATAACACGTAACACAGTCGTTTAATAATTCATAATGAAATCTTATCACACGGATAAATATCGCCACGCAAAAAGTAGAGAAAACGAGAGTTCCCAGAACAAAAACCATTAATAACATCATATACAGCCTTTAATAATACATGATGAAATATTACGCAGGTAAATATCGTCACGCAAAAATGTGGAGAAGCGAGAGTTTTCAGTTCAAAATCAATTTATAACAAGGCACACAATAGTGCATATAGAAATCTTGTCACACATAATAATATCGCCACGCAAAACATTCCCAGAACAAAAAAAAAAAAATTATAACATGGCACACAAGTAGTTAATAATGCATAATTAAATTTTATCACATAAATTAATATCGTCACTCACAACATAGAGCACACAAGAGTTTTCAGTACAAAACCATTAATGAGATCACAACAACAAACCCAATTATAATAACCATTTAATAATGCATGATGACATATCACAAGGGTAAATGTCGCCACGTAAAACGTGGACCATCTTTTCAGTTCTCAATATAAAACCAGTTTATAACATGGCATATAAGCATTTAATAGTGCATTAAGAAATCATATCACATAAATTAATATCGCCCCGCTAAACATGGAACAAACGAGAATCCTAAGAACAAAACCAGTAATTAACACGACACACTGTCATTTATTAATGCATAATTAAGTCTTATCACATGGAAGAACACCTCCAAGTAAAACGTTGACAAACGAAAGTTTTCAGCGCAAAACTAGTTCACAATGTCACTCACATGCCACTTTAATTTGCATTACTCAAATGCTCAACTGGTTTAGGTGCTTCAAAGAAAGGAACAGTTAAAATGAGAAACTAAAATGATCATACAACATGGTACTGCTAATTTTGTTTTGTCCTTTAAAAGTATAATTGACAAAAAATTTCATGTATTTAAGATAGTATTATTGTGCCCAAAACGTAAGCCAATTTTCAATTTAAATTTCTCGGGTAAATGGAATTTCAATTGTTTTTCTTTTTAGGTTTCTGGCACTGTCCTTGATATCTGTCTGAAATTTGACGTCAGAATATTCATGAATGTTTGAGTTACACTTGGCTTTGTGAGACGCTAAAACTGATTCCGGAGATTTTTGAAATGTCTGAATTAATTTATTTTCACTGGAAAATGCATTTCTCGTACAACGCATAAAATATAACACTTGGGCTGTTAAAAACTTTCTAATGGAAGTAGTTAACGTTTTTGTACTTTGATACCACAAGTTTTAAGATTCGAATCCTGCTGGTGACATGAATGTTTGTTAGTGGTTCGGAATCCACTTTAAATTTTAAGTCGTGGTCTAGTTAGTCCTCTATTAAAAGAAATGACTGTAGAATGACAAACCAGCCAATTAATAAACAAAAGAACTAATTAATAATATACAATCTATTTTATCCAAAATGACATGTAAGCAACACTGCTGTAGCATAGAAACCTTTGATTCTCTTTGTGTCAATGTTTTTTGAAATAAATGATCCGGTGGAAAATTTTTAATCACGTATTATTTAAAAAAGAATCTTTTTAAAAAAATAAAAATAATGAATCTAATTTTTACATTTCAATTAAATATAGGATTCATTATGCTTATAAATTTTTATGTAATTAGATCTAGATTAGATTAGATCTTACTAAATAATATACGCACAAAGTTACTTATGAAAACATTAATGCATAGCTATGTATAAAATTGAAGTTCTTTTAACCAATCAATCTCAAAAACGAATGAATAAACATTACTAATTATTTTGCCATGTTATGATAATCGATACATTCTGCCCTTTGTTGAAAAACAATATTTAAAGTAATTTCTAAAAAAAAGTAGCACTGTATATTAAAATAATTATTATTTTAAAGTGGCGATAAGGAGGTAAGTGATCGATTGAACATCTGATGTCTCTTGAAGTTTCTGTTAAAGAATCTTCTTTCCTTCATTTATGTCTCATTATGATGAATTAAGTGTTGAGCGTGATGATGGCATTAGCATGAAAGTACTGAAACAATAAATATTTTAATTACAGACGGAAAAAAAATATTGGATATCCATCAGTGTGTAACGATTAAGGGCGTCAATGTAAAAACATATTTTAATTTTGTTAAGAATTGCAAACTGACACAAAAATCCTTCTGCTCATGGATTCGCTGATTCATATAAAATTAAGAGAATTAAATCCTCAGAAATCAAGAAACAAATCAATTTATTTTCCAATTATAGAAAAAAATGATTATAATTTCTAGAAAACTCTAATGAGAAATACGAAAATATGTCAATCCAGAAAAGTGTAAATGTGAAGGAAACGAAAATATGTCAATCCAGAAAAGTGTAAATGTGAAGGAATTATATTTTTATTTCTACTCTTTTGTAGTGTATTATGCATATTTTGTGAAATAACTCTATATTTTATATCAAAACGATTTCTATAAAAGCTAAATTATTCTTTTAAATGTCACAAATAATTCTTTTGAGAAAATTTCAAAGGTAAAAACATTCTTGGTAGGATGAATTTCGTATTGTTTTTCCAAATTTGGTTGTTTATTGCTACATATAAAAATACAAGCAAATTTAAAGCTGAGAAAAGGTTAATTTATTAGAAATCTGAAAATATGAAAGAATTGTGAAAAACTATAACATAGGGTTAAACTTTCCTTGAAAAATTGGCTTTAACGGGATGAACTTTAAATTTGCAGAGAAAATTGAAAGTCTTGATACAAGGAACTCTTTAAAGTTTAACTTTGATTAAAAAATTTATAATTCAGACTTTTAATACAAAAACACAAATAATGAAGGTTTAGTTTTTGTTGCTTCCTATTCACAAATATTCTTCTATTATCATAAATAATTTATATAATAACTTTGACTCAAACATCACAACAAACCTTATATGATGTCAGTCAAAGATGATGTTAGAATCTCTAAACTTCATACATATGATAAAGTTAAACACTGGACTTGTTAAACGTTTGAGTTTCTTTACATGACAATTTCTATAACTTCCTTGATGATCTACTACAAAGAATATCTATATATAAGAATCAAAAATTTGAACAGTATTCTTTTTCTTTGAAACACATGTTTTTGAATATTCCTACATGTGTTGTTAAAAACAAATTTATCTTTTTATTTAATGTCGCATGTACCTATGTCAGTTGTTTAACGGACTAAACCGAAGTTGAATTTCCTGGTGTCATAATCATTTGACAACCTAACAGCCTAGATAGGAAGAACTGGAACCACTTTCCACATCGAAGTTGATATAAAGTCTTTGTAGACTACACATTTACCATTATCTTTCGATCTACAGATTTATTTAATGAGGTGTGATCTTGTCAACAGTCAGAATAATATAAACCGGAAGTAGGGTGAAAAGCAGCCTCAGAAGTAGCATCTTGGAATTTTGCATCCACCTCTCTGACACCTTTTCTACCCCAATAGAAAGACTGTCTGAACTACAAATTGACTATGATATTCCGGCCTACATATTTATTCAATGTCGTATGCCCTTGAGTCAGTAGTCATACTGTCTAAGCAGAGGTTGGACTTTATGGTGTTATTATAAATTAGAATAATGCCCAAATCTCATACGGCGTTCCTTTTTCTGCGTATCCAATTGAAAGATTTCCTGACCTAAAGATTTACTCTATCCTGAATTCATATATATCGGCTTGTTAACCAGGTTACTGTAGATGATAATTTATAAATGTGATGAACTTGGGGCCAATTGGTAATATAAGCCGCTAGAGTGCATGATAGATAAAGCTTTAATTTGTTAGTGGTATATCCGTTGCATCCCCCTGCTTTCAGAAACAAGGAGTCCTTATGGCGACTGATAATGTGTAATAAGCATCTTCTAGCTGTTTCATTGTAGTTTTTCGTATTTTTGCCATGTGCCATGCAAATGTTGGGTTATACCCCATAAAGTCCCACCATAAAGCCATTACTTCATTATCCATTATTCATGGAATACATTATTCAAACAATAGGGTTCACTGATCTGCCACAAATAAAAGTGTTATTTACCAGAGAACTACAGCTCAAATTTTTTAATGATTCATAAAAAATTGAAAGAGAAGTACAACATGGAAGATATATTACGAAATGTTAAATTTAATACAATGTCTTCTTCGATTATTATATTCATTTATAAACACAAATTTGATTTATTTTTCTATCGCTGAATAAGATAATTTGTTAAAGTGGCTTATAAAGAAATTTAATCCCTGTTTTTATGTTTGCGACAGGACTGATTTGGAAATTCAAAATATCTAGAATAGTTGAAAGAAGTATTTCACAATTGACAGTTTAAAGAAAACCTTTTAAGACAAACACCTAAAATACAATAGGAAATCCTTATTTATTTGAGGAATGACAATGACAACGCATTGGTGACTACCATAATAAAGACCTTACCATTAATTGTTTTCTAGTTTTTTACTAAATACATCCAAAAAATGTGGAGCAATTACACTTGGAAATTTACTAAGAAACCATTAATTTCCTCGCAAGAATTTGAAGAACAACGTTGGATAGTACTATCATAAAAACCTTAATATTAAACGTTAGATGCTTTTGAGGTTTTTATTAAATACAACACAAAAATGTGAATCGCAATTACCCTTGAAAATCTACTTAGAAAACAATTTCTTCGCAATTATCTGAGGAACAACGTTGACAACTACCATCAGAAAGACGTTTGCAATTTAAGGAATGATTGAGTCTTTTCTATTTTAAAGTCCTCTGTCAAAGTGAGTAAGTCGTTGTTTCTTTTTATGTGAACAAGTAAGAATTTACTGGAATTGATGTATCATATATATTGAAGACGTTTTGTAATTTTCCACAAACCTCTCTACAATTAATGCAATTAATATGTACAATTAGTAAATTTATATTATATATTCATTTAATTAAATAGGGAGTTTCAATAAGATGCTTTAAAAAATTTCGTGAAGTTTTTGGAGACAATACTTTTAAAAAGATGGGCCTGAATGGACGAGTGGATGGTGCTCTGATGCTCGGTTCAAGTCTCGGCGGGGCCCTGAATGTTTGTAGTGGTTCGGAATCCACTTTAAACAGTAGTTTCCGGTCTAACAGGATTGTAGAGCGTTGCGGGGGTATTGTTACTCTGCATCCGTAGCTTATCTTCAAACTACACGCACCTACACACTAGTGCTACGTGCGTAACATCGGTGCAGCACTTGCGTTAAGGCATCGAAGACAATTGTCTAAGTGTTTGCTAGCTGCATTGGAACAAAAAAAATTTAAAGATTAGCATCCCTCGCAAAGAGGACTTCTTCTACTAAATGTTTGTGAAAAGACGTCATGAATTGTGTGATACAATACAATTTATAGTTTAGTATAATCTAAAGCAATTTTAATTTATTCTTAAACCTCATGAAATTAATGGTATTTCAGAAATATAATGTAATAGCAAGGAATTTTCTATAAGGTTCTATTGTATAAAAATATAAAATAAAATAAAAAATTCGTGCAATATGAGGAAAAACATACGTTAACAAGAACAATTCAAAAATTTTGAGTATAAGTAATTAAATTTAAAAAAAAAAAAAAAAATAGCAGCGTTTCAGAAAACCCATATAAATACATAAAGTTTAAAAAATTAAGAAATGCCCACAAAAAGCTTTCAAATTGTTAAAAATTGCGAATATTTAATAAATTTTTATTATGTAATCAATATTAATTAAATAATGAGTTTCAATAAGGTAAAAAGGACCTTTAAAGAAATTTTTGAAGTTTTGGACACAAAAAGTAATACAAGATTCGTAATTTTAATTTTGTTGTTGAAGACCTACAAAAAGCTTAATATCTTAGAATTTCCAAAATACGTCACTATTTTTTTTTTACAGCAACATCTTAAGGAGCAGTTAATTACATTTTTTTTGTATTCGAAAGAACAAAAAATTACGTTCTAAGCGTCCCTTTTCCTCAATCTTCATCTGCAGATGGAACTGAAGACAACCCACAAAAGATACTTCTCTGTTGTTGACTCGCTTTCTCACATCTCTTTCTTTACAAGGATCACTTATGAGGTTTCTTCCTTTGTAGCTTTCTTTTCCTCTCTGTGTCTGTCCCTGTCCAAATAGTTTTTTTCTTCTTTTAGATTGCCCAAGTCCTGCGTCTTTCAAAAGTCGAACATCTTCGGCAACAAGTTGGATCATGTCAGAAGTTCTTTGGCGAGAAAGATCTCTAGAGAGATGGTGTGTGGTATTGATCTCATCTGGGATCGGGGGCGAAACAGGGAGTCCAATAATTTAGGAAGAATGCTGTTTTTTTTGTGGTAAGAACTATATCTGTTTGGGTGAATAGATTTCTCAGTACTTGCTGATAATGATCACAGTAACTTTCTTGAGTTAGCCAGTAGATCGTCGTCTCTCAAAAAAGTGTTTAGATTAGTTTTTTTTTTAAACAGAGAGGAATAATAAACAGCTTTGAGTTATAGTTTCAATAAATGTCCCTAATGTACACTTATTTCTGAGTCCCATGTTAATTAGAATTATTAAGGAGTCAAAATCAAAAAACAGGAATAATTTAATTTAGTGGAAAATATTTGTAAAAAAATATAAGGTTGGTGAAAATGGATATGTTTCTTCTTCTTTAAACTTATATTTTTCCTCTCTGTCTGTCCCTGCCCAAATAGTTTTTTTTTTTTCTTTTTAGAATGTCCAAGTCGTGCCTCACTTTCGTCTTTCAAGAAACCGAACATCTTCAGCAACAAGTTGGATCTTGTCAGTAGTTCTTTGTCGAAAAGATCTCCAAGAGATGGTGTGTATTGATCTCATCTGGGATTGGGGCGAAACAGGGGTGTCCAATAATTTAGGAACAATGCTGGTTTTTATGATAATAACTGCAGATGGGATAGACAAAACATATGTTCAGTTGAATAGATTTCTCAATACTTGCTGATTATGATCATAGTAGCTTTCTAGATTAAACCAGTAGATCGTCTTTCCTTAGAAAGGTGTTTAGATTATTATTCCTCTCCATTTAAAAAAAAAACTAAACAGCTCTGAGTTATAGTTTCAATAAATGTTTAGAAATTCCCCAATGTATATGTATTTCTGAGTCCCATGCTATTTAGAATTATTAAAAGGAGTCCAATCAACACAGAAATAAGTTAATTTAGGGGAAAATATTTGTAAAAAAAAAATGTAATTTCGATGTAAAAATGGATATTTTTTCTTCTTCTTTAAATTTATTTCGTCTTTGTCTGTCCTTGTCCAAATAGTTCTTTTTTATTTTAAAATGCCCGGAGTCCTGCCTTACTTCCGCCTTTCAAGAAGCCGAACACCTTCAGCAACAAGTTGGATCATGTCAGAAGTACTTTGACGGAAAGATCTCCAGAGATGGTGGTGTATTGATATCATCTGGGATTGGGGAAGAAACTGGGGTGTCCAATAATTTAGGAAGAATGCTGGTTTTTGTGATAAGAGCTACAGCTAGGGTAGACGAAGACATCTGTTCGGTTGAATAGATTTCTCAATATTTGCTGATCATGATCGTAGTAGCTTTATAGATTAAATCAGTAAATCGTCGCTCTTCAGAAAGGTGTTTAGGTCATTATTCCTCTCCATTTAAAAAAACCAACTAAACACTCTGAGTTATAGTCTCAATAAATGTTTAGAAATTCCCCAATGTATACGTGTTTCTGAGTCCCTGGCTAATTAGAATTATTAAGGACTCAAATCAACACATGAATAAGTTAATTTAGTGGAAAATATTTATAAAAATATAAGTCGTTGAAAATGGATATTTCTTCTTCTTCTTTAAACTTATTTTCCTCTCTGTCTGCCCTTGTCAAAAATAGCTTTTTTTTCTTTTTTAGAATGCCCAAGTCCTGCGTCTTTCAAGAAGCCGAATGTCTTTAGCAACAAGTTGGATCATGTCAGAAATTTTGGCGAGAAAGATCTCCAGAAATGGTGCTATTGATCTCATGTGGGATTTGAAACTGGGCTGCCCAATAATTTAGGAAGAATGCTGGTTTTTGTGGTAAGAACTGCAGCTGGGGTAGACGAAGACATCTGTTCGGTTGAATAGATTTCTCAATACTTGCTGACTATGATCATAGTAGCTTTCTAGAGTAAACCAGTTGGTCGTCGTTTCTCAGAAAAGTGTTTAGATTATTTTTTTTTAAATAGGAAAGATTAATAAACAGCTCCGGAGTTATAGTTAAGCAAATATGTAAATGCTTAGAAATTTCCCAATGTATAAATATTTCTGCCTCACATACTAATTAGAATTAAGGAGACCAATCAATGCAGGAATAGTTAATTTAGTGGAAAAAATATATAAAATATAAGGCCAGCCAGCAATGAATGTTTTTACAGTATTTCTTAAAAATTAGTTAATCTTTGCCGATTTTAATTTTTAAATTTTACTAATGTGCAATGTTTTCTGTTCTGTTTGTACTTTTTTTTTCGACAATGATTGATAATCATTATTGTTGCTAGATATAAATAAATTATTGAAATGTAGGATAATAGAAAGTTTTAAGTGTATAATATATATAAATGTTTAAACGGTATATATTATTACATAATTATAACATTCATATAAGCGAATATAATAACGTTTTAAGAGTTTATAATTACATTAGCAAATATAATCATATATTTAGGAAGGTTTACAAAAATCACTGGAAGTCATGATGTCCAGTTGGCATAGGTCCTCTATTTCTGAATTTTTTTGGACATAAAAATAAAAACTTTTGTAGTTCAAAAATAATTTTTAGTTATATGTATTTGCACATTGTTTTAGTTGTAACAATGTAAATTATATCTAGTATTAAATATATAATATAGTATTAAATTGCAATATAATGGATACAAAATGAAAAACACAGGTGAAAACATCTCCATGTAGCACTATAAAAGGAGAATTTACAATATAAATATAGCAATAGAAAGAAGAAATTATAATTAGGAATGTAAAATTTTTCAAAATATAGTAACTCTTCAAATCTATGAATTAGACAAGATTTATTAGTCTATTAAAGCCACATTAATTGATAAAAAAAAAGTTATTAAGTAGAAATAAATGTACTTAAAACAATAAATAAAATTTAATTCAACACAAAAGTAGACTTTAGACTTTTAGAAAACAAAATAGAAATATAAGTTTTTAAAAGGATAAATAAAAATAATAATTAATTTTTAGTATTTTTCTCATTTACTAGAACTTATTTGATTATATTACAATTGATAACTCAAGCCTAATTTAAAGATGGATTTAATAGTTTATACACGTTGTTGTGTGGCACTTTTAATATTCTTAGTTCTCTTACTATAAATTTTATTTGAAAATATCATAAAAGGAAAATAAAACGTCTGTAATTTTTACTTTGTCCTTATACATACAGGGATGTTAGCATTATTAAATGATTTATTTTAATAACAAATAATAAAATAATGAAAACTGATAATATTTGTTGAAACTGTAAACTCCAAAATTAGCAACACTTAAATTTATAAATTTAAGAGACAAATATATCCAAAATTAATCCAAAATAACCTCTACAAAATTAGCAAAACTTAAATTATAAATTTAGAAGACAAATATATCCAAAATTAATTCAAAATAATCTCCCTACAAAATTAGCAAAATTTGCAAAATTTAAATTATAAATGTAGAAGACAGATGTATCTAAAATGAATCAAAATTAATATCTGCAAAATTAGCAAAACTTCAAAATTTAAATTATAAATTTAGAAGACAAATATATCCAAAATTAATCCAAAATAATCTCTCAGCAAAATTAGCAAAATTTGCAAAATTTAATTTATAAATTTAGAAGACAACTATATCCAAAATTAATGCAAAATAATCTCTATGCAAAATTAGCAAAATTTAAATTATAAATTTAGAAAAAAATATACAAAAATATCTTTCTGCAAAATTTAAATTATAAATGTAGGTCAAATATATCCAAAATTAATCTTTCTGTAAAATTTGCAAAAATTTAAATTATAAATATAAAAAGTCCAATCCAAAAATAATAATCCAAAATTAATCCAAAATAATCTCTGCAAAATTAGTAAAATTTAAATTATAAATTTAGAAGACAAATATATCCAAATTTAATCTAAATTAATCCCTCTACAAAATTTCCAAAACTAAAATTATAGATTTAGAAGACAAATATATCCAAAATAATATCTCTGCAAATTTGCAAAAGTTAAATTATAAATTTAGAAGACAAATACATTCAAAATTAATCTAAAATAATATCCCTGCAAAATTAGCAAAATTTAAATGATAAGTTTAGAAGACAAATATATCCAAAATTATTTCAAATTAATTTCTCTGCAAAATTTGCTAAAGTTATAAATTTAGAAGACAAATATATCCAAACTTATTTCTCTGAAAATTAGTAAAATTTGCAAATTTAGATTTTAAATGTAGAAGACAAATATATCCAAATTAATCTCCTCTGCAAAATTAGCAAAAATTTGCAAAATTTAAATTATAAATGTAGCAGTCAAATATATCCAAAATTAATCTTTCTGCAAAATTATCAAAATTTGCAAAAATTGAAATTATAAATTTAGAAGACAAATATATCCAAAATTAATCCAAAATAATCTGTCGAAATGAAAAGGTAAATTAATTGAGTCGCGTGCTTTCCAAAAACGATTACGATAATGCAAAAACCCATCTTTCTGAAAATCGATTGGGAGAATAAAAGGCTAAAATAAAAATGAAAAAAAAAAAGCTACAATGGTGATTGAGCAGAATAGCAAATCGATTGAATACATGATTCACAATTAATATAAGAGGGGTTTCCAACGCAAATATTCCCCTTCTACCAATCTCTCTAAAGAGCTATAGGATAAAAAGTGAGTGTATCCATGTCAGGAAATATGTGTATAAATGCGTAATAAAAAATCCGATGTAAAAGAGATGGGAAGTAAAAAAAAACTCTTAGAAATACTCTAGCGACGAAGAGGAAAAAAGTCAATTATGTAAATATGCCGCCAAGGGCTAAATAAAAACCAGTGCTGATACAAAAAAAGAAAGATAAAAAAAAGAAAATGAAAAAAAAAAAAAAAAAGAAAGAAAAAGTATCTAGTAAGAAAACATGACCTCACGTAAGGAAAACTGTATTCTTGTTTAGGTTATTTGATGTAAGAAATTCAAACTGGAATGAAGAGTTTATCAAAGAACGGGAGATGTTTTTGAGGAGATGTTCCTGGCATTATGGCGGGGCTGTTTATTTTGAGGAAGTCTCGCAAAAGACTTGCTTTTTGAAATTTATGTACGCGGAAAGGGGGAGATAGTGCGAGTTTTTGTGTCTGTAGGGAGTTTTTAATTGTGGTAGTGGTGGCAGATATAACACTTGATAAGATGACATCGTTTTTGTGTTGGTTTTATATTTAAGGTTTTGTTTTATGCAGTTCCATTTGACAACATCAGAAACTATTACTTTAACGAATTGTTGTTTATGGTTTTATTTAGCAACATCAAAAACTATTACTTTAACGTATTGTTTTTGATGGGTTTATTTGGCAACATCAAAAACTATTACTTTAACGAATTGTTTTTTATGGTTTTATTTAGCAACATCAAACACTAATACTTTAACGATTTTTTTTTATTGTTTTATTTGGCAACATCAAAAATCATTACTTTAACGAATTGTTTTTTAAGGTTTTATTTGGCAACGTCAAAAACTATTACATTAGAGATTTGTCTTTTATGGTTTGATTTGGTAATCTCAAAAACTATTACTTTATTGAATTGGTTTTTTTGTGTGATATAATTAGTTTAGTATTACATGGAACATTGACAGATAAAAATATAAAAAGAGGTAGTTGCCGTTGAAAGTAACTGGTTATTTATTATTATGACTTGATAATATTATTGAAATTCCTTGCAAACAGATACTTCTTGTACATTTTTGTTAAATGTGAAGGAACTTTTTATTTTTTTTTTTTGCAATTTTTTTCTTTTTATTTTATTCAACTCTATCTAATAAAGACACTGTAACTTTGAATTCTCCCAACCACTTCTTTGTAATTGCTGTAAAAATTTTATATTTCTTGAAAAACAGAAGTTGTACTTTCATTCAAGTGAAAAACTGCACTATTAAAATTGCCGAAGATTTAAAGATATTTCATGAAATAATTTAGCTTGTATGTAGTAAAATAATATCTGTTACTGGCTTTAAATTAATTAATTGTTTGTTGTGAAGGACTGCATCGTCATTTTCGTTTTTGTTTCATTGCCATTCATAGTATTAAACAAAGTATATAAGAATTACCAATTTAAAAATATAATTAGGCTATCGAGTTTGGAACTGGATTTTCTACCACCATGATATCTCGACGTCTTCATCTTCAAGGAATATATATTTTTGATATTCACCGTAAAAAATTGGCATTTTCTTTATCTTTTTGATATTAATAGTATCTCTCTTTATTATTTTTATACGTTAAAAAAATTGTTATTATAGACGTTTTATTTAAATAAAATCTCAAATAACATGGAAATGATAAAACTAAATACTTTTCATTTTCAAGAAGAAAACAAAAATGTAAAAATATCGTAGATGAAAACATTAAAAAAAAAAACAGTGTATTTCAAAACATAAAATAATTGTAAAAAAAAATGTTTTCAAAGTATAAGATAAATTGAAATCCACTTGGGAAATTGCTTTTTTCATTTTTTTTTAAATCTTAACATTTATAATCACTCATTATCTAATATATTTTTAAATGCTACTTCATTTTTACTAGATTCTTAAATGAATATAGCTTAGAGATTTTGTTTTCATCAACAAACTAAATTGATTAAATGATAACGCTGGTTTTTTTTCCCCCAAAATAGTTCTTTTTATATATTCGTAACATTCTCTTTTCTATTTAACACACAAAGTAATAAAAATTATTTTTCCCTTATATATTTCAAATCCTTTATAAATGAAATCAACTTTTGCAGTTACTTTTTAAATTGCTCATATCTACAATAAGACATGATTAACAAAGTTTATTGTAAATATTAGGTTTTTAACAAATTTAAGCAGATTAAAAGATTGTCTTCTAATAAATTATTGATTAAGTAAAAATAAATATTTTATGACACTTTATATTTACAACTGATGAAATATGAGGATGATAACTCCTTTTAAAGTAAAAACGAATCTGCCTAGCATTATGCCATTTATCTCATTGTTAGAGTAGCAGATGTTGAAAACCATCTGCTCTCGGAAAACAAAAATGATTATGACCAGCATTTCTACTTTCTATCCTTCACAGAATTCTATATACAATTCGTCTCAAAAAATAAAACATTTGAAAACATAAAATTATTATTAAATGTTAGAAAAATAAGGATTATTTGACAATATAGTTCCTAATGTATATCGCTATAATATAATTTGTTTTTACATCACATAATACTATATTGTATAATATAAACGAGTTTATAAATGAATATTTAGAAAACATCTTTGAATTTCATAAATAAGAGAAATAAATATGACCCGAAGGTGTAATATAAGCGATAACGACTCAACAACCAGTTGAGTTAACATTTATTGATGTAGAAGTGTATAACAATCCTAAGACCTTACCGTTTGTTAAAATGTCGTATTTTTGTCATAAATATAATTTATTCAAATCTGTCTACTACTATTTACTTCTGATTATAAATATATCAATTTTAATACTTATTAATCAGTATTGTTTATTAATAAAACATTCGTTAAATAAAATTGCTTGATTCATTTAAAAATTTCTAATTAGATTTTATGTTCTCTTTTTCATTTAGTAGAAACTTTATTCATAAAAACTTACAATATAATTCAGAAGATCGATCTAAGAGATTCTTTTTTACGCGCAAAAATATGCTTTTCTAAATATGATAAATATGAGAATCAAAGCGTGTAAGGCAATTAATTTGCATACCATATGAAATGACACAATTCCACATTAATATTATTTGTAATGATGGCAAGTAAATGGTGTGGATACTAATAGAGTTGTTACGATTGTGCATTTACTGTCTACGGACATTTTATAGTCTATTTCTATTTTTATTTACTATCTTCCTCAGAAAAATCCGTAATCTCCAATCTTCAAAAAAATATGCATATGATTATTGACATAATTTCAATATTTAACATATGAATAATCTAACTACCAGTTTCGTGACATAGAAACCTGAAGGAAATTCTCTCTTTTGCATATATCTAATAAAAAAATATATAAATAATATAATAAAAATTAATAGTAAATATAATTATAAATAATATAAAAAATAAAGTTTAGTATGCAAAAATATAATCTATACTTATCACAAAAAAATCTTTAACCTTCATCTTGAGGATTATCTTTTTACAGTGTCTTTCTTTTATTATATAATCGTACCACTTCTTATATAACGTCAATCATCCTCTATTTTTTATTATAATTTTCCTTTTTAATCTTTTTTTGTACAGACGTTATTTAATATTGGAAAAAAAATTATAAGAATTATTATTTTTTCTATTTCTTAAAAACTTTCATTGAAAAAAAAAGACTACAGCATTCAAAGATTTATTAAATCTTAAAGAATTATTTTAAATAATCTTTCATAAGTAAAATGTCACTTAGACAATTCTTTTTAATGGTAATTGGGTGAATAACAAAACTTATCTGTTTTAATTACGTAATCTCTATTGATGACGTAAATAAAGAAGAAATATAATTCTTACCAAACATAAGTCTTTCTAAAATGTAGTTTACATCAGGGGTGGTCAACCCGCGGCCCGCCTTGAATTTTTTTTCCCGCCAGTGAGATTTATCAAAATATATTTATTTTATAATGGCCAAAGTAGTGAAATTATGTGTGCATCCATATTTTCAAACATGAACTGCCGAAATTAGGAGAAAAAATTAACTTTGATTTTTAAAATAATATTTTTGCGAATATATGGCAGATATTTCCTGTCCTATTTATGAGTTGGCAGAATAATTAAATTATATTCTGCGAAATTATGATTCGCAAGCATCTTGGAACATCTAATATAACAAGTTCTATGTTTTACTTTAAGTGACCTCAATGACGCAGTGACCATCCCTAAATACGCACAGTTCATTATTGATAACAGAACAAACCAGAGTCTTAGTTGAAGTTGTTAGCGCTTTTTTGCATCAATATACACCTGCGAAACGTTATTTTTTAAAAATGAAATTGACCCAACACAAAACATATTCAAACATAAGAGACGCTAACTTGTAACATACATTACGATGTGCAAATAACTAATTTGAGATCGATTTGCGAAATCTAGGTGAAAGTCTGGAGAAACAAATATCTCACAAGTAAAATAAATATTTTTTAATGATTTCATTTTCATTTCGTTTATATTTATGTATTTTTTATATTTCCTTTTTAGCGTTACATATTTCTTTGCAATGGCCATTATTATTTATATTATATATGTTTACATGTAAGAATAACAGTAAACACAATAATAATAACTCATTATGTTTCAATTTTCCACTCCGAAAATTTCTATAGAGGGTCTAAATCTATATATAATTTTATATGCGGGCCTGTGGTGTTGGGATGCATTTTCAAAGTGGCCGCAAGATCATTTGGATTGGCCACCCTGGTTTACATGGTTGAAATTTTACCGATGATTGATTAAAGGTAAAGTTAAAATTAAATTTCTGACTGAAAAAAACATTACTGATGAAATGAAAGAATAATTTTTAAAAAGATTTTGAATGAATCGATTCCTAAACTTTTTGTTAAATAAATAAAAATTAGACATTAGATGTTCAAAATTCACAATAAAACAAATTTTCTCATGTACAAAAAGATATACAAATATTTTTAAGAGAAACATTGTACACTGAAGTCCTAATTTATTACATCTAGTAAGATTTATTCGATACAAACATTTTGGGAAAAAAAAGCAAATTATATTTAAAAAAAAAGGGAAAAAACACTAACTTAACACCCTAACGTTGAAATCCAAGGCAAAAGAGGGAAGAAAGAGGAAAAATGACATTTTTGTTCAAATTCCCCTACTTTAAAGGGAGGTAAAGACTAATTAAAGCCATAAAAAAGGGGGAACATTTCACTAATTTGAGAGGGGAAGGGCAGAGAAAAAAATAAAAGAATAAGTAAGGTCTGAATGGATTAATTAAAAGATACTAAGTCGAGATTTCAAGATGAAGTAGGAAAAAAAATTCACATGCATCTTAATTTTAAAAAAGGACAAAAACATCATAAAAAAGCTGAAAATGGGGGTGCAGGTACACACGCGTAGGGGGGAGGCAGGGACTTTTTCCTGGAAAAGATTGAAAGCGGATGAGAGAGAAGTATTAGCAGAGACTAGTCATTAAAACTGGAGTTGAGAAAGTGGAAGGTTGAATATAAATCTGCAAAAAATAAAAACAGAATGCAATCTCAGATAATTGCTTAAGTACATTTGAGAGCATGTCTTATACGGTTAGCTTATAAGACTTTTGGGATATTTTTCTCCAAAAAGTAAATGAAATTCAAATTTTATGATAATACACGGAAAAAGTTCTAAACATTGCTGAATTTGTCATACAAAAGCGCATAACGTGAAATTTAAATGGCTGTAGAATGATATTTTTTCCTTGGACGTATTATAGGACAAATTTTGTCCTTAATGGACATATTTTTGCTGAAAATAAGACTGCAGTGGTAAAACAAAATGGTCAAAACATTGAATAGTAAACAAATATTTTAAATAAAAGAAAAAGAAAATAAGGTACAGTTGAAATATTTTTAGGTCATGTCTTATGATTACATTTGAAGGCATCTCTTAAGGAGTTAAGGATTTATATAAGACCTATAGCGAATTCTTGGTTTATTTTAAGTTAATGAAATTCAAATTTTATGATAATACAAGAAAAAGATCTAAGCATTGCAGGATTTGGGTCAAACAAAAGCATGTAACGTGAAATGTAAATACCAATGCATTATTTAGAACAATTTTTTTCTTAGGACATATTATAGAGCAAATGTTGTCATTAATGGAGATTTATTTGCTGAAAATAAGATTGCAGTGGTAAAACTAAATGGTCAAAACATTGAATAGTAAATAAATATTTTAAATAAAAGAAAACAGAAAATAAGATAAATTTGAAATATTTTGAGGTCCCGACTTATGATTGCATTTGAGGGCATCTTTTAAGGAGTTAAGGCTTATCAGAGCTATAGAGAATTATTTAAGCTAATGAAATTCAAATTTTTATGATAATACAAGAAAAAAAGTTCTAAACATTGCTGGATTTACGTGAAACGTGATATAACGTGAAATGTAAAATACTGATATATTATTTAGAACGATTTTAATTTTCCTTGGACATATTATAGAGCAAATTTTGTCTTTAATAGACATTTTTGAAGAAAATAAGACTGCAGTGAAAAAACAAAATGGTCAAAACATTATTTTAAATAAAAGAAAATAGAAAATAAAGTACATTTAAAATATTTTCAGGTCATGCCTTATGATTACATTTGAGGAATTCTTTTAAGGATTTAAGGCTTATTAGAAACTTATAGAGAATTCTCAGGCTATTTTAAGTAAATGAAATTCAAATTTTATGATAATACACGAAAAATTTCTAAACATTGCTTTAATTCGGTTATATCATACAAAAGCATATAATGTGAAATGTAAATAGTGATATATTATTTAGTACGATATATTTTTTCCTGAGACATATTAAAAAGCAAATTTTGTTCTTAATGAGCATGTTTTGCTTAAAAATAAGATGCCAGTTTTAAAATAAAATGGTCAAAATATTGAACAAATATTTTAAATAAATGAAAACAAAAAATAAGGTAGATTTGAAATATTTTTGAGGTCATGCTTTATGATTACATTTGAAGACGTCTCTTAAGGAGTTAAGGCTTATACAAAAGACCTATAGAAAATTCTCAGGTTATTTTAGTAAATGAAAAACAAATTTTATATTCGTACACGAACAAATTTTCTAAATGTTGCTCTAATCATATAGCAGACTTAAAAAATAAATCATAAAATACATGATTACGTGATACGATAAAATACATGATTGTTTGATACGATAAAATACATGATTTTTGATACGATAAAATACATGATTTTTGATATGATAAAATACATGATTTTTATGATTTATAAAACCATATATTTATATTATATTGGAGGATTTCCTGCAATTATTGTTCTTTTCATTTCTTTCGGAATAATAACTTTTCCATTTTTCAGTTAGTTTTACTATCGAAGCTATTTAACTTATTTTATGTTGTTTTTTGAATGGCAGAGATTTTTATCTGAAATTAGTTTCCACTATAATGGGGCAGATACGCAGCGCATCAACACTACATCTTTGAAAATGGAACAGGCTTTCTCGAGATGATACCTACTGCATTAAGTCCGCAGAGATACTTTCAAGCTTACAGATTTATCGCAATCATTACCGATTTAAACACGATAATTTTTAAGTTCTGCTTCATTTGATAGAAAACAAAATTTCGAATCTCAACATTATACATATATGTTGTCCTTAACGAAATTATTAGGCTTATTATGTATAAAATTATTATACACATATAATAAATAAATTAAATTATTTTCGTAATAATTAATTAATTAATATGCTATAGTCTCATGACACATTAAATAAAATAAACATGTAGTAATATCTATATACATTTAAAAATCGGTCTGTAAGGAAGTATTTTCCTGTTGTTAGTTTAAAATGTATAGTCTTTCTTAAATAGTCTTAAAAATTTTATACTTGAAATAATTATTAAATATTTATTAATTAAGAGAAGTGTATATTAAACAATAAATAAAAATAGTTTCTGGAATTTTCTACGAAATATCTATAGCATTCCAAAACTAATTCTGTACATAACGAAAGTACTGAATTATTTTGTGGCAAACATTGGCACAAAATATTATAAACGAAATGTATGTTATATATATTAGAATGAACCTTTTAAATTTCATAGTAAATAGAGATTTCTGTAAAAAATATTGTCGATTTAATAAAATCAATAAATATTTATTTATTAATAATTATGTATATTAAATTTAAAAAGAAAAATGTCGAGAAAAACAATCTTAGTATAAAAATGCAGCACTTTCATCATTTCTTAGTGAAAAGAAATTTTTCTCCATCTGAAAGAACCGGTATCGACATATTTTATCACCCCCATTATGCTAAAACGACATTAGCACTTCACCTGTTTGCAGAAGAGGTCAACAACTTCGGCTGGTAAATATTCATCAGCAACGTGGTAATAGAATATACCAAACACTTAATAATGATCTTTGCACGATATTAAATGATATTTTTATGGTATGACATCACCATTAATAAAAAAAATATTTATCTTACCGTAATGATCATAATTGTTTGCACGCCATACGACCATTTAATGTTTCAATATGCAATAAAGAGATTTAGAACGAATTATTTGATAGCAGCACTATTAAATAAAATTAAGAATACAATATTTTTCTGTTATCTAAAACAATATTTTATAAACAGTGTTCGAAATTTAAATATGAGCAATGATATAATTTATTTTTTTCTGAATCGAGATCGATTAAAGGAGAAACATATAAAAAAAATTGTTTTGATTAGGTATCTGTATAGGGGCAGTACGAGTGGTTTAATATCTAAGAAATATCGGTTCAAAATCTGATAAGCAATGTGTCTGTTCTAAGGAGGAAATGATAAATAGTAGAACCAATAGTCCCAAAAGTAGTACTATTCATCCGTAGTAATATCATCATAAAAGTAGTAGTAGTAGCAGTATATAGATATAGTAAACGTAGTAGTAAATTAAAATAAAAAAAAATAGTATAGTAAAATAGTAAAAGTAGTATAGTAAACATAGTAAAAGTAGTATAGTAAACATAGTAAACATAGTAAAAGTAGTATAAAAAAGTAGTATAGTAAAGTATAGTAAAAGTAGTAGTATAAAGTAGTAGTAGTTGTAGTATCCCCATCTGTAGACCCAAAAGACCTTTTCTTATTTTCGAAGAACTGGAAGGAAGATAACAACTGATTGGTGATTAACTGATTGGTGGCTCCACTGTCATTCTTCATAGCTCAGAGGCAGGGTAGCTCAACTTTAAATTCGCAGTCACTACCTCTAAAGGTAAGGAAATTCAGAGATGATTGTGACCAGGTGTATAATTGTCTCGCATCTATATCCATACTGCCTTATGGGAAATTTTCTGCATTTTATCCACACGCAAATGCTGGCCAATAATATTTAAATGTCCTCTCAGTTGACATTGTACTTGTCTCATAGCCCATAAAGGGTTGTGTGCGAGATAGAATCTGATGGCAACTCATGTTCAAAAAAAAATAATAAATAAATAAATTGCTAGATTTCACTCTTTAGTGCGTTTTCGTTCCAAATTGTACATTCTGTAGAAGGTTCCCTGATATATTCCGTGAATAAGCTGAATCTGCTACAGTTTTACCATTTAGTGGTAAATAATTTTACATCAAAATGTTTTTACAATGAAATTTTTTTATCAATCTTTAAAATAATGAATGTATGAGAAACTAACATGATTTCCAATTTTATCATTACATTCATATTAGCTTAATTATGACACAATCATAAGCAAATTGCCACAATAAGGATCTCAATTTCATTATTGTAACGATTTGTCCATTTAACTTATCACGAAATTGTCGTCACAAAACTGTTTAAGCCTCAGTCGGAATCAAGAAAAAGGTTTAATTAGATTATTTTAATTTTAATAAAGCAGTATAACATCTCAACAACACAACTCTAGCGTGATTATTTTATATTGAATGAAAAAAACAAGGAATCTTCTCAAACTATGAGTTATCCTGTGATTGATCGATGGTTATTATTTACATCACAACCGTTATTTAAGTATCAGAATTACGAAAAAATTCCCATTTGTTCTTTTTATTTAAAAAAAAATGATGTCTTAATATATTTTTATATAAATGTACAGGGATGTGATCTGTGGATTAAAACGGAAGTATCTTTAGTATTGAGAATAGCACATGACAAGAATTCTCTGTTTACTTTTTACGCTAACCTTCAATCAAAGGCAGACAGTTTAAAACATATCAGTTTACATATCACATACTACAACATATAACATTACATCAAAAAAATCTATTGGAAGAAAAACCGGAAAAATCGAAAATACCAATAATACAGTTGAACTATCCATTCTCATGACATTCTTCTTGTAAAACAAACTGCTGAAGTAGTGAGTTAAGAGTAGTTGACACGACTCAAAAGACTAAAAAACCTTCTCTGAGGATGAACTTGATCAAGAATTAGATGGGGAGGGGGCTGATTTAAAGATGGAAATATTGAATTACAATGAAAACTAGGATTATAGTACGCATCTCAATGTGTTGAGACGGAACTTTGCAAAGAATCACATGGAATATGTTGTTCAAACAGTGAAGTCGAACGCTATTTGAACCACTTCTTACTTACGTGTCAGGAACTTCAAACTTACGTTTACCACGCTGTAGAAACACTCTCTACAAAACATTCGAAAGTACAGCACAAGCCCCTAAATAAAATCGTTTGGAACAACAAAAATATGTCATCAATGCAGATTTTGCATTGCAATGCAGTTTTTGCATCAATGTAGTTTTTGCATCAGCCCACATTCAAATAAGACCAGTTGAACATAAAGTGTAATCATTGCAACAGAAGCAAACGATGAAAAATTAAAATTTTAATCGTATGCTTAATAATTGATAAATTAATATTTTTGGTCTACTATATATAAGTAGAATTACAAAAAACCGCTATAACATTTTTTCATCTTCATTACGACGCTAATAATTTTGACCTATAATATTATTGATATTTCCTACTAGAAATTTTGCAATTAAAAATGTTATCTTAATTAATAAGCAAAAAATAAAATTTAATAAATATTTTATAAGAAAATTAATAATAAGCAAACAAATAATGAAAGAGTTTGTACCAATACATGCACACTTCTTTTCAATATATTTAAAACTAGTTCATTGATTCTGAAGTATAAGATTCCTTTTAAGAAAAGTAATATTGATATATATTATTCAAAATCGTATTATTAAATAAAAATGAAAGAAAAGATTTATAAATACTATTGTTTTTAATACTAAAGTCTTGATAAACCCAGTGTGAAAGAATGCATTTTTAAAGTTTTTTTTTTATTTTAAATATTCCTTAAATCTAAATGTTACTCTTACTCAAAATGTAATTTTATATTTTTTTGTTAAATTATTTCAGGTACTTCATAGATAGATTCTCATATAAAAGTCTTAATGTCTTAATGATCTCTTAAGTAAGTATTTATTTAATTATTAAATATCTTAACTAAGTAAGTGATGCATAAATATTTAAAAAGGAAATAAAATGTATAATATTTACAGAAAAAAATCTTATGTGACGAATATATATTTTCTGTTATCATATTGAAAAATCCCTCATAATTCAATTTGATTCAAAAATTCAAAAAGAGCACACATAAATTTAAAAAATAATTAATTTGACGTCATCTTATTATTTGACTTGTTACCTTGAGAGAAGAAATGAACTACCAAGTTGTTATTGCGTTATGTATACTAATAAATTATTATGAAGGTGTGATATTTAGAGTAAATATGATATACTTATTTTAAATTTCTTTACTAATGAGATTACAATTGAATAAAAACAATGCATTAGTTTGATGCTGCATTTATATTTTCTTTTATCATGTTTAAACTTGATATTGTTCTGCTATGATATCTGGAAATTCCACAATAAACGCGTGGAAAGCAAAAATATTAACATATAGCATAATAAAAATTATAGCATAATAAAAAATATTAACAATTTCCTTTTTACGACTTTTATATTTTTAAAATATTATATATATTTAAAATTTGTGATTTTTCAATATAAAATACATTATAGCTCTATTTGACATACAATTTTTTGTATATTTTATCTTTCAAATGATATCTCTTGAGGAACAAAAAGTGATTTTTCGATTGTTGTGCACTTATTTTATATTATTTTAATAAGTATATTAACTGAGTTGTAAAAAATAAACCAATTTCTTATTAACTAAATTTCATTAAGAAACATATCAAAATCCCCTCAAATCAGGAGTAAAAATTTATGATGATATCTAACAAGTGCTTTAAAATGATCAGTTATCGACTAGCAAGTTACAATGACCTCTTAATAACAAATGACACCTTGTGGTCAATATAATGCCACACATCATATAAACTATCATGCGCTACCAGGACAGAAAAACCTAGCTGTAACAAACTATCATAGCTCAGGATATTTATAAGTAATATATAAAAAAAATTAAATCAATTCCTACTTTTTTTCACTCTATTGCAGAGAGTCCTTTCATTGATTTTTTAAGTTATCCGGCGCCATCTATTGGTAGATATATGCAACTTAAATCTAATAAAAAACTAAAATTAATTAATTGAATTTAGTTACTGAATTAATATTTGAAAAAACTGTATTAGCATCCAGTGTCATCCACTACAAAGTTCAAAAAATGTATTTGAACTCGAGTGGATGAATAAAAAAGTATTTTATGAACGATTGAAAATTTGAACAAGATATATATAGGGAGAGTGTGAGCTAATAGTAGGAATTGAAAAAGAGTAAATTTCCTTCGAAAAGGGTAAAAATTCATGATGAAATCTAACAAAGTGCTTTAAAATGATACATTTTCGACTCGCAAAGTGCTATGGTAAAAAGTACAAAGTATCTCTTAACAAACGAAAACTTGTGGTCAATATAATGCCACACCATATATGAATTATGTGCTACCATGACACAAAAACCTATCTGTAACAAACTATCATAGTTGCGATATTTATAGGAAAAAAGAAGAGAGGGAAAGAAACTGTAACAAGTGGAAGAAGAAGAATCAAAGTACAATGGGGCCGTAGAGGTACAATGGAATCGAAAATTTCCCCAGAGAGGCAGAAACCCGACGAGAGAGCAGGTCACGATTGTTAAATCCGAAGTGTACAAAGTAAGCTCAGAGAAACAGAAAGCTCTGTAGCATTTCAGTCGCCTTGCAAGAACTGCTCTCCGATATTGCTGCAAGGTCAAGCACAGAAATATAAGAGATTAAATTTTGGATTGATATCCCATGCAAACATAGTCGGTTACTGATTATGTTTTATTTTAAAATCAAAAATAATTTCGAGATGCATGAAATGCTGTCCATCATATATTATACTGAGAGTGAAATTAGAAATAACTTTTTTTAATTCACTAACGTATCCATTAACTGTTTAAATAAATTATTTAATTCTAATACGCAAAAATTCTAATAGAGTTTCATTTAAATAATGCCACATAAAAAGTCAATAATGCAGTTACAGAGCAAACGCACAACAAAAATAATAAGGAGAATTTCCTAATGTTCACAAATTTATGACGAAATTGACTTTTTAACGAATTTTGGTGATTTATTCAGTTTTAAATGATTATTTTTGTATCAAATTATACCTTATCTTTCATTGGGTATCTTTCAACTGGATAGTATTCGTTAAAAACATATATTGGCGCTTTTACATTTGAACAAACATTAATTACATTTGTGCAACTGAATAAATCAGGGACATATTTCGAGAAGCACTTAGAAATTCCAGTATTTATAGGCATTAAATGAAAAATAATATGATTTTATCTCGAAATTCTTATTTGTAGACATGCCAATGAAAAAAAAAAAGAAGCACTGTATTTCAGCCAGTTGGAAGAACTGTAGTGAAAGCGGCTCTCCGATATTGTTGCAAAGTCAAGCACAGAAAATAGGAGATGAAATTTTGGATTAATATGCCATGCAAACATAGTAATTAAAGCATAGTCAGTTACTGACTATATTTTATTTTAAAATCAAAAATAATTTTCGAGATGCATGAAATGTTGCACAATATATGTTATATTGGGAGTGAAATTATAAATACTTTTTTTGATTCACTAACATATTCCTTTACTGTTTGAATAAAATGAACATTGGCATTAAAACGTAGTCGGTTACTGATTATTCTTTATTTTTAAATTATAAATAATTTTTCAAATGTAACGAAATATTGCACAATATATATAATATTGGAAGTGTATTTAGAAATAACTTTTTAATTCACTATAACGTATTCATTCGCTGTTTGAAAAAATAATGCAAACATAGTCAGTTACTGATCATGCTTTATTTTAAAATCAAGAATAATTTTCGTGATGTATGTGTTGCCCAATATATATTATATTGGGAGTGAAATTGAAATAATTTTAATTCAATTAGGAAGTTCAATATCCGTATGAAGTGTATGAAATGCTTTATTTTAAAGTCAAAAATAATTTTTCGAGATGTATGATATATTGCATAATATATATTATATTGGGTATGAAATTAGAAATAACTTTCTAATTATCTAATGTATTCAGTCATTTTTTTAATAAATAATGCAAACATGGTCTGTTCCTGATTATGTTTTATTTTAAATTTAAAAATAATTTTCCAAATGTATCAAATGTTTTCAAAAGACATATCAATTGTTTTCAAAAGATGTATCAAATGTTTTATTTTAAAATCAAAAACAATTTTCCGAAATGCGTGAAATGTTGCACAATATACATTATATTCGGAATGAAATTAGATAAAACTTTTAATTTACTAACGTAGTTATTCACTGTTTGAATAAATGTAAACATTGGCATTAAAACAATCGATTACTGACTATGTTTTACTTTAAAATAAAAAAATAATCTTCGAAATGTTTGAAAGATCGCACAATATATATTATATTGAGAATGAAATTAGAAATACCTTTTTAATTTACTAATGCATAAAAATATTTTATGTTGTTGAAAGGTTGTGAAAAGATGTATGAAATGTTTTTAAATCAGAAATTTTTGAGATGTATCAAATGTTACCCATTATATATTATATCGGGTATGAAATTAGAAATAACTTTTAATTCACTAATGTATGAAATGTTTTATTTAAAAAAAAAATTCGAGATGCATGAAATGATATTGTAGATTACAGTGGGAGTGGTATTAGAAATAACTTTTTAGTTTACTATCGTATTCATTCACTGCCTGTTACTGACTATGCTGTATTTTAAAATCAAAATAATTTTCGAGATATATGAAATGTTTTACAATATATATTATATTGAGTGTGAACTTAGAAATAACTTTTAATTCCTAACGTATTCATTCACTGTTTATTCAAAATGAATATACTTATTGCAATAATTTTAAATAATCATACACAATATGATTTTTAATTCCCCATTGTGTAATCCATAACGCTTCGGAATAAACACGAAAATTCAATTTTGAAACTACTTTATAGCTATTCATTTTTGTTCAACTTTATAATTGTTCCCTTTATATTAATTCACTTTTTTGAAAAATTGAGTAAAACATTACAGTACATTTCTAAATAAATATAATATTAATTTTGTAAATTATGCTTTGTGTAACATGCAGCATTTATGGATATACATACATATGCTAAGAAAATAAGCAAATATTAATGATATCAAATACTACAAAAATTAAATATTTATATTTTCTTTTAATAGAGTCAAACAATTAAATACCACAATCAAAGACATTTAGTTGTAAATGTAACCACAGAATATACAATAATCATTTTAAGAATTTAAACGTACTTCATATTATAAGTCATCGCAAATAAAGCAGAACATAATTTGGATAGACTAAATTTATGTTATAAGGAAAATATTAGTAAAAATAAATAACAACTGTGTATACAAATAGAATTGGACTTAAATATAATTTTTGAAACATTTTGTAGCAAATAATATAAATCTAATAAACGTAAGAGTTTAAACATACGAAATATTCATCCTTGTATTAACAAAAAGAGAAAAATCTGCATAAATTGTGAATTATATTACTGATAATGAAAAAATATACACAAAGAGGTACTCTTTAAGAGAATAAATTGATTTTATAGTTGGATTACTAGAATATTTGTTTGTTCTAAATTGATTATCTGAAGAACAATATTTTTGAAAAATGAATGTTTTAAAAAATAATGGTTTGTTTCGTATTTCGGTTAAAGTTTAAATCATTCACGATACATGCTAAATGTATAATAATAGTTAATATAGAGGATTTATTAAAATATTTGAATTCAAAATTTTGAATTGATTTTATGGTAGTTAAAAGTCACAACTAGAATTTCAGTGTGTTATAACAAGTATTAATATAATCAATAATTTTTTAATCAATAACATGTTATTGATTAAAAAATATTTATTCATCTCGTTTGATTACAATGCAATTCCTTCTATTAGGAAATTATCTCAACTTTTAAGTAGTAAACCAAAATAATTAAAAGTTAAAAATCCTAGTAACTTGCTAACAAATGCTTTAAAAAGTGTTAAATTTTCTGAGGATATTGCTACCAGCAAATGTTAATTTCCAGTAAGATGCTACCAGCAAATGTTAATTTCCAGTAAGATGCTACCAGCAAATGTTAATTTCCAGTAAGATGCTACCAGCAAATGTTAATTTTCAGTAAGATGCTACCAGCAAATGTTAATTTCCGTAAGATGCTACCAGCAAATGTTAATTTTCAGTAAGATGCTACCAGCAAATGTTAATTTCCAGTAAGATGCTACCAGCAAATGTTAATTTCAGTAAGATGCTACCAGCAAATGTTAATTTTCAGTAAGATGCTACCAGCAAATGTTAATTTTCAGTAGATGCTACCAGCAAATGTTAATTTCCAGTAAGATGCTACCAGCAAATGTTAATTTCCAGTAAGTTTTTAATTTTTTAACGAGATGCTGCTATTTTACTTTTACAGAAATACTTTAGCACAACATTTTTTTATTGTTTATCGAATTAATATACGTACAATATTACATATGTAAAAAAATCTCAGGACATCTATAAATGAAATTTATTTGACAACTTAAACTTATTTACAAAAGTTAAAAGTGTGCATGTGAGATCTCTTATTTTGTGAGTGTAATGTGTGAACTTCTAGAGTTATGGAATTATAAAGGAGTTAGTTCAAAAATATAACATCAAAATTTAGTATTAATTCCACTTTTGTCATTACAATGTTAGATTGTAAACTTATTTTATGCTGTGTCTTCCATATTCTTATTGTATAATTTTTGTATTGTATTCAATAATATTCAATCACATCCTGCATAAAGACTCATACATTAATATTTTAATTTTTTATATTTTTTATTTAATTTCCATATCTGCATTGCAAATTCCTTGAATTAGTTTGAGTTTTGTATTAGATTTAACAATCAATTTTTTTTTTAATTTTAAATTATATATGATTTATCCAATATAGGTAGATGTATCGTGACTCATTCCTATAATGAAATTCAATTATTAAATTTTAAAAAAAGAGTTTATTTGGTAAAAAGTTGAAGCCTTTCCTCATAATCCAGTTTATTTATTCTTAAATTTTTGTTAATATCTTAAAACTGTCATGGACGTTAGGGATATTGATGATGGTTCAAGTTTATTTCAAAAAAATTCAAAGTTATTGTTACTTTCTCATTTGTACAACAAAACACTCACATACATTACATTCGAAACTCATATTTTAAACATTATTGAAGAAACAAACATTTTAAAGCTTCACAATACCCTAGTTCAAATACATACTTTTTATTCTGCTTGTAACTGAAGTTTATTAATTTTTAAAAGCATTTTTAGCTTGTGCCACAAGCCCACGTTCCAGTATACACGTAAGCATCAACTCTTCAGATACCAGTTTGCATTTATTTTGTATCTTTTAATATATAGCTTATATAAATCAATCAGTCAATTCCTTCTTCCGATTACCAAGATAGAAGCATCTTCTCATAGATCGCCAAATCCATTGTGACGTTAGAATAATTAATTTGATAGCATTTAAAAAACAATAAATTAAGAGATTTTTTCTGTCCTTGCTAATGAATTGAAGAAAGGAGAATAAAGACTCATTGAACACAGGCCAACAAAACTTTCAATTGAAGACATGATATATTCAAACATGATTAGACAACATATTCATGATATAGACAAACATATATTTTGTCAAAGATTTCTATCTGTTTTAAATCCCAAAGATGAGCATATAGTGAAGCATTTTCAAACAAAATCGCGTTATCATAGATCAATTTGACGATTCCATGTTTACATCTGAATGTTTCAAAATCAGCAACTTTATATTTTGTTAGGGTGCGCAGAAGATCTACCTACCCGTGGTGTACCTGGTAACACTTTTTAGTGGCTAAAAGAACTGCTACTTAGCATTATTGTTAGATTAATGAACTCTGTTTCAGCATGCTTTGTTGTATTATTTTGTTGTTGTTGTATGTTGTATGTTTTTTTTTTTTGCTGTAACTGTTCATAATCTGCCATTGAAAATAAAAAAAAAATATTTTGTTATGGAATACAATGTTATCATCGACGACTTGAAAAAAAAAATTGAAATGCTTTATTCTTCATATTGTTGTATCCAGTTATGCACAGAAAAAAAACCCCATTCAGTTGATAAGTCACAAAGTTTCCCTGGACATTATCTTAGAAAGCTCCACACCTGTTAAGACTAACTCTTATTTAAAGATCAATAACAGACGCTGAACTGCGTTCATATTTTCCCCAGTGGTGGACTTAAATATTTTAGAACCGCATAAATAAGTAAAAGATATCAGAACATTTTCACAGTTCCGAAAAGCACAGCTGAATAATGTATAAGTAAGGGCGAATCCATTGCTAAACATCGAGAAGATCTTGTAGAAATTTCCTCTGCCAGAATCTTATCTTTAGTGAGAGTAAAGAGAATTTAGTGAATATAAGATATGCCTTTTTCCCCAAAACTTTAAAGACATCTTTTGGAAAGTTCAGCCGATGAAAAGTAACTACACGACTTTTGGGCTAAATAAAGAAATTTAAAGCGAGCCAAAAGTGCACTCTAATTTTAAGCAAACGAAAGTTGAAGTCAGTTAGAAGAAGGGAGTGTGTTCTTTTATTTTTGTTAAAGTTTTCAACTCATTTAGTTCACTTTAAGCTTTGATCAAGCTGTGCTTAGATGTTAGTTAGTGGGGCTAATTTGCACCGAAAATACTTGTTATGTTTTGAAAAAAGTTTTTTTTTCTCCTTTGTATAGTGTATAAAAGAATTTATAAGTCGTGTTTAACAAAGTTGTAAACAATTGTTAAGATTTTTATTAATTTTGACTTTAAAAGCATTTTTATGGGGCTAATTTTCTTCTTTTAAAGCAAGCGTGTTTTTTATTTGAAGCTTAGAACACATATATTTTCATTTGAAACAAATACGTAACACAGTATATTGTGTTATAAAATACATTTTGAAACATAACATAAAATAGAGTAAAACTATAGAACAAAATTGATAACTGGAATTATAACTCTTTAGACAAGCTTCATTTCAGGAAATTAAAAAAACATTAACTATGTTTAAAACAACAAAGTAGAAAAAGCTGGATTTTAATTTCTCAACTTCTTTATATTTAGAACAGGGGTGGCCAACCCGCGACCAGCCTAGATTATTTTTCCGGCACGTGAGATTTATCTCACTTTTACAAAATATATTTATTTTATAATGACCAAGGTAGCGAAATTCAATGTATTAAAAATACATTATGTGTGCATCCCTATATTCAAAAATTAACTATCGAAATTGTGAGAAAGAATTAACTTTATAAAATAATATTCTTGCGAACATATGACAGATATTGCCTGTTTTATTTCTGAGTTTACAGTTACGCGCATCTGGGAACATCTAATATAACAGGTTCTATGTTTCACTTTAAGTGACCTCAGTGGCCATTCCTTGATACGTACAGTTGATTGTTGATAGCAACGAAAACCAGACTCTTAGTTCAAGTTACACCAGCGAATACCCTGTGCAACAATAAAAAATGGAGCAAAAACTACAGGTTTTATATTTGGCAATTCTAATAAAAATCCCCCCCAAAAATGCTAATAATTTGTCGTCAATCCATCTTCAGATAAAAATTTAAGTTCCTGTTACCATCAAAAAAATTTTTTTTAACTCAAATCTATTTATACAAAATTTATTAAATTTGAAAAAAAAAATTAATTAATTAATGATACTAAATATAACGTATAAATTACGTTTACAATATTAAGCTCTATATATTTCTGGAATAAAAATAATAACTATTTTGATTCATGATATCTTTTAAAAAGTCAGTCTTACTTTCATTTGATAGTTTATAAAGATACTATTTAATTTTTCTATAATTTTTGCAATGTAATCTATATAATCTGAAATTAAAGAAAATTCGAGTTTGAAAAATATAAGTCGTTTATAATGAACAAATTGCTAAATAAATTTGTAAAATTTAATTTTATTTTGAAGGGAGCTATTGCTAAGATAATTTTTTACTTTTAAAAGCATGCATATTTTGTTCAATTAAATTATTTATGAAGAAGTAATAATAAAATAACGAAACTAAATAGAAAGCATTAAGTTCGCTCTTAAGACGTTCTAGTTAATTAAGAATATTCGAGTAGCCAAGAAAATATAACAAATTTTAAATAATAGCATTTTCCCGAAATTTTGTTCAACATTTATTAAAAACTTAATAAAGATACTGTTCAATTAATTTTTTTTACCAAGACTAAATATTAAAGTAATGAGACTTCTAGTTAGTTATAATTTCTGAAAATTTGATAAAAAACTTTTCTAAAAACATGTTTACTTACGAGAACGTCCTTTGTATTATATTTTCATTGTTGGCTTTTATTAATTATAAACAAATTTTAATATAATTGAATGATTATTTACCATTTTTACGATTTTCACTTTTTTTTCCTTGCAATACAGCAATTTTTCTCATCAATAAAATATTTATTAAATATTTTGATTTATTAAATAAATTTTAACATTAAAAAGATTTTATTATTTTTTGAATGTCGGAATAATTGGTTTTGAATTTAGCTATTGAACTATAATAAATTTTTGCATATTAAGAAAAAAATCATTTACTTGAAAAAAAGCTCAAAATTGCATTTTTTTTTTTTAGCAAATACGTAATTTAAAAATTGATTCCGTAAGTAATTAATGTGTTAATAACTATTAAAAAATATATATAAATAACTATAAATGTTAAATCTCGAGTATTAATTAATTTTCATGAATAATAAAGTTGCTAACATTAATAGTTTATACTGAGGTTTCAAGTAAAACCAAATGAAGCCCGTATTGAATATCAAGCATCACTTAATTTCTGTAATGAATTAGATTAATGGTAATTATATTGTTAATTAGCATTATCAATTTAATTATCATTATCTTATCGAATGGTAATTATATTGTTAATTAACATTAAAATTTAATTACCAATATCTTTGGTTAAATTTCAAGAAAACAAAGTTGATTATGGAATAACACATAGCAAGTATTACTAATAATAGTAATAGAAGTTAATAGTAACAGTCTTTTTCCATTTAATTAGTTCAATATCAGAAACAAGACAAATCTAAATCGGAAATTGATATCATTCTTCTATGAGGTTTATTTTACTAATTTTAGGAAAAATACTTAAAGTTTGACAACTTATTTCGTCAGATTAATTATAAGAATATCTTATGAATGAAATATAAATGTAATCTATTTAATATTTAAAATAAAATATTGATTACAACATCATATCAAGAGTTATTTAGCTCAATCTCAAATATTTTCGATGTCTAATTTCTGTCTCTCACATGTGCTTCTTATCAAAAATGTAGTCAAATTTTTGTTGACAATAAGTTTAATAGAGCATTGACCCATATATGCTGTATTACAGAAGAATCGCGAATTAATACATGGCAAAACAACCATGTATAAACTTTTACATATAGTTTTTTTTAAGTGTAATGTGTATCAGTGATAACCTTGTATAGTGTAACCAGCTATAGATAGGAAAGTTGGCAAAACTCCAAGTCAGACGAATTCAATCACATCATATATTACTTGATTTTATTAAACGATATACGTTAATATTAATAGTCTTTTCCGTTATTAATAGTTTAAACTCAATCTCAAGAAATATTTTCTATGTCTTATTACTGTCTCTCATGTACTCTTCTTGTCAAAATGCAGTCAAACTTATGTTGACAAAAAGTTTAATAGACCCCAATTAACCAGATATGCTGTATTACAAAAAATCGCAAATTAATACATGGTAAAACAACCATGTATATACTTTTACATATAGTTTGTCTTAAGTATAATATGTGTCAGAAATAACCTTATATAGTTTGACCAGCTATTGCGAGGAAATTTGGCAAACCTACAAGTAAGATGAATTCAAGCACAAAGGGGGGAAAGCTAAATTCGGAGGGGTTTTGATTGCAATAAAAATAATTTTAATTTTTAAAAATTAGAAATTTAAATAAAATAAAATATAAAAAGAAAATTAGATACAAAAATTTCCATAATGATTGTTAAACTGTTCTTCTTTTTAAATGTCTTTTCAACGTGTGTGTTTACCTAACAAAATGTAAACGATTCGTCTGTTCCTCTTTAAACCGGATGTTTACCTTTTCATGGAATAGCTGGTAGAACTATAAGTAAAACACAGAAAATTATCACTTACCTTGATCAGTAATCCACTTGTTTGTAGATCTTCTTAGCAAAATCTTCAAAAACACACAAAGATAAATAAAACACTTTTGATCAGCATTTTTTGCTGAATTTTCTTGAAATAAAATTTAAAAAAAAAAAATCTTGAATCGTATTGAAGCACAATAAAAAAAAATGTATCTGATAATCCAAAAACTTTCATTAAATGCAAATTACTTTTTCATTTAGCTACGAGTGAATTTTTTTTTTCGTTTTTTTTTTAAAAGAAAGAAAAACCAACGTTGGGTTCATTAGAATCCTTGTTGGCACGTTGTCGCTGCAATATCCTTTGCAGAGATGCAGAACTCATTATAATGGATTCATTAAAGCCCCGAACGAAAATTCCTTGTTTTCTTTTGAATAATCATTTTCCACACACATAAGTTAAAGGCAGATCACTCGTAGAAGCTCTTGCTTAATTAAGAAGACAATGGAGTTGTCGATTTTGCAATGGAAGGAGGAATTAGATGTTATATCTCAGCATGGGGTCGAATTTCGCAGATTCGAAGCAACAATCACGATGCTTCATTCTGATGTCTTGATTATCAATACTTCAACAATTTGTTCTTTATTGTTGGTTGTTGTTTTCTCAACAATGAACCTGGAAAAAAAAAAAATAAAAGATAAATAAAATGTAGAATTAATTATTTTTATTTTGCTTTCCCATATTTCAATACCAATTTAATTACTTTTTCAATTAAATCAACAAATAAAACCATATATTACCAATTTTAGTAAACTACATCAATAGGTTATTGTATATTTAAGACATTTTAAAACTATTACGTTCAAGACTCAATAATATGTTGATTCCTAATAAATCCTTCTTTACAGTTACAGTAAAACGTTTATTTACAATAAATAAATTTCGAAAAATACTGTATCATGAACATTTCCGGCATCCTGATGGCCTGATGACTATCTGGCCTTTGATACTATAGGCTTCAGAATTCGAATTTTGGCGATGGCATGATTGTTCGCTAGTGGTTCGGAATCTACATTAAATTGTTGGTTCTGGTCTAATTAGCCTAATATATATATATATATATTGCAAATATAATTATCATGGAGTATTTAATATACATGCACTCTGCTTTATTATTGTAGTCTTTCTACAAATAAAAGACTTTTATTTTATTCTGATTTTTTTTTTTTCAAATAGGAAATGACCAGGATTATCCTTATCACATATAAGGAAATTAACTTTTTTTTTAACTCTTACTGTAGATTATTACGGAGATTCCTTGGCCGCGTAGTGGCCAATAGCTTCTTCATTGTAAAATGTTGAAACATAGCAGTGGTCTCATGCCCTTTGAGTTAATAAAAAACGTAGATGTTGATCAAATCAGTTCATGTAATAAAAATAGAAGGAGCAAAGGTCAAATTAGGAGAAAAAAATACCTTAGGAGAAAAGCGAACTTTTTTCATCTAGGCAGTTGTAAGGAATTAATTTAAAATATTTAGAACAGTGCGAGGTCTTTTGCTATGTTTACTGGAAGAAATATCATAATCGTTATTTTGTAGGATATTTAATACAGGGTTATTGATGTTTCGCATATCATTATAGAATTTAGTAGAAATTTTGTGAACAAATTGCCTTAAACTTAGAATCGAGAGAGCTCGTCTAATATCGAAAGTATCAGGGTGAATTCGTTAACATATTGAGAGTTTTGTTCTCAAGCCTTTGAATAATTTCAAAATTTGTACGTGCAACAGAATCCCAAACTGGGCTTGCATAAGCTAATACTGGACGAAGATAAGAGAGATAGATGTATTATAATTTTGAGATTGAGAGTTTTTTTTAACTGTTAAATTTTTTAGACCTCTTTAACTGGTTTCCCTATTGATTGTTATCAATTTCTAAATTGTTGCTTTATTTAAGTGTCATCTATAAAAATATTAGACCTTTAATTTGGATAAAGTATTATTGATAAAAGCACTTATTATGTTAATAACTATATTTCACATATTAGAAAAAAACACATTATAATTAAAAGACTTAAAGTGTAATAAATGCTCGCATCAAGACACGTTACAATTATTTTCATGTTTGTATATTGTGATATGCTCATAGCGGGGATCCTTCTCTGTTCTCAGGAAGTGAAGCCAAAACATAAGCTATCAATACCACGTTAAATCCATAGATCAGAAAGTATTTTCGCTGGTTTCAATGTTTAGTTTGTCGATCTACTGTCATTTTGTGTACACTTTAGGCTAATTAGACCGGGATCTATAGTTTAACGTGAATTCAGAACCACTGGCACACATCCATGCCACCGCTAGGTTTCGAAACTGGAGGCAGTGGTATCAAAGGCCAGATCGCTAGCCAATTGGCCATTAGGCCACCTGGGTTCAAGGTGTAGGGGACATGGATGCCAACCCATCAGATACCATCTCCAGGAGTGATGTTTCGAAATTGTTGTGGCAAATCCCTATTATGCATTTTGGGCACGGGAAACTGTACAACATCTCAGGCAAATACCTTTGTAATTTCACCCTCTTCCAACGCTGAACGCACTACAGCCAGGAAACGCTTACAACAGGGCTTCTAAGTAAAAACAGTATTTGAAAAAAATGAAAACATTAAAACGTTTATGTTTCAAATGAAATTATTGCATCAAGTCATTTTCAAACCGATTATTATAATTCATAACACCAAGAGAACCGTAATCTTGTCCTCTTTCACTCTTTCATCGTTTTTATGGACATCTTTGATTTTTGTCGATAATAAAAATCCTCATATAGTTAGCATGAAAGTCTTCAGCATAATTCTAAAAATTCTAAAATTTATGTTAACATCAAAACAAAAAGGAGTGGCATTTATTAGAAAATTAAATATTGATTTAACTAATACTAAAATTATTTGCAGAAAAATTAGGTGTTTTTTCAATCACTTAAATAGATTTTTTATAATTTGTTCACTTACATAAAATTGATGAGAATTATTTTACATATTTAAAACATATATGATTAAAAAGAAATTTTATCTACAAATAAATCTACATTGTGAAATTTTTATTGAATAATTTAATGTATGCTTTACTTTTGCAAAAAGAAAATTACTTATTAACCAGTAAATGTTGCAAAAAATTATTTACACACCCTACAGAAATTATTTTATTCATAAGGTTTTCAATTAAATATTTACATAATAATTTTTAAATATATCATAAAGTACATATTGCATGTTTCCACATAAAAAAAAAAAATTCCTTCTTGCAAATTTCAAAACCATTGAGATTGTATATATGTTAACTTTTTTAAATTTTATTCTTTGCATTATTAGTTAAATTAAAAATAATTCCGACTATTTGTATTTGAAGTATTTATTAAATTGAAAAAGAAACACAATTACTAAATAAACAACTCTTAAAAACATTTTATATTATTTATTTATCATTACAAGAAAAATATTTTTCGTAAATCAAATAAAAAATTATGCAAATATAAAATATTTATGGCGAAATAAATTTATTTATTTATTATTTCCTTTTTGAATTATAGTATTTTCACAAGCAAAATGAAATGTTTTTCAAATGAACTATAACATAATTTAAAAGCTGTATTTTATTTTTTTAACTTTTGCTCTATCAGCAGCTTTTAAATTTAAAAAAAAAAAAAATACGTGTTTTAAGAAAATAATGTTATGGTAAAAATTCATTATAAGGGCAATAACGCTTTTCGTTTAACTTTACATTTTTTTCAATGATAATACAATGTCCGATTAGTGGTTCATTAAGAATGGTTCAGATTTAAATCCACTGGTGGCGTATATTGCAGTCACTGTGTTCAAAACAAGGAAACACGATGGCGATTGTGGCAATGTGTATAAAATTTCGTATCAACAAACATGTTACCGGGTGAGTGATTTTTTTCCTTTTTTTCTTATATCTGTTTTTCTAGGTTTTCGGCATCTTTATTAGCAAACTGAAGGCTATTTATTTCGTCACAAAAATATTTAACCCATCATTTTTTTCTTCATCATTCGCAAATGCATGGAATTCCCCCTCCTTCCTAATACTATGAGTGTGAAAAATACAAAGAAAAAGGAGAACACAAAATTGAATACACTTATTTATAGAATATTTTAAATAACAACACAAAATGAAAATAAATATATTTATCTTAAATGCTTCCTAATTCTCATGTAAAAAGATGCCACAGAAGCACTAGAAGTTCTTTACACCAATTATAAGTCGGCCGAGAACATAAGTTGTACCCTGCCTCAAATGTGTATTATTTTTAAATTACTAAATACAAATTCAGAATCCCGGTTATGCCATGGATGTTTGTAGTGTTTTGGAATCCACTTTAAGCCATAGGTTACTATCTAATATAAGTGTAAAGCGTTGTGCTTAGATCGCCGCCCTACGGCGTAAAAAGAAAACTCCTGTTTAGGAATCTGCCAGTAGGCAGAAGGCCATGGTTCAACATGGACTGTAGTGCCGGGGAGTTAATTAGTTAGTTTATATAGCAATTCAATGCCACGACAACTTCACAGATGAACTATGTAGGAAAGTAATAGTCTTCTGGAGGGACCTACTTTTAGAGATAAATTATCCCATTTAAGTGTCGTAGGGGATAAAATCCCCCAAAATCTCTCATCAAATCCAAACCCTTGAGAAATGCTTTTAACAATTTTGTCAAATATCCAACGAGTTACATAGTTTCTGAAAGCAGGAACTGCAGCATTCACCATTAGTGGATTCGAACTCAAAACCTCCTGCAGCCTAAAAACACATTCTTTTAGAGAGTCGAATTGGGCTGCAAATAATATTGCAGTGCTCACCCAAGAGGTCCTGACACGACATAAGTCGAAATGTTACAATGTCATAACATCATTTATCGGAGATATTCACTAGATATATCTCCTCCTTTATTTCGCCATGAAAATATATTGAATTATTCTTGATTCAATATTGATGCACAGCTTAATTGAATGATGTCATTTATATGATGATGATATATATGAAATTGAATGGGGTCTAGGTATATGATGGCTTCTGTAAAGTAAAGGTCCATCATGAAAGAAAATAATTTTTTACCCGTTTTTTGAAAAACTGATATGTCAAGGAATGCAATATAACCATTTTTATTTTGACATAGATAGAAGAAATTCATGAAAATGAATGTATGTATTTATTATAATGTCGATTGGACATATGCTTATTGCTACACTACACTATATATACTAGAAACATGTATATTATATATCCTTAATTTAATAAAACTAATAAATCCCTCCAAATTACATTTATAGAAAGACTGTAATTGCGAACAAAAAGAGAATTCTCATTTTTTTCTGATACAAATTTTTGCGAAAGCAAAAAATAAATAATAATTATCGTTTCTATATTAGACATTTAATAATTAATGAAATGCAAAATATATATATAGATTATTTTTATACTTTTATTATAATATATTATATATTATAATTTATTATTATTTTTTTTATAAATGAAACATATATTAATGTTTTGCGATAGAAATAAGGTAAAGATAATCATATAAGACAATTAAATACTAATGAGACAAAATTTCATCAGATTTTCAGATTTTAATGAGAATTAATCAAATGGCAAAATTAAATATTGAAAAATTATTTATTTCGAGCAATAATTTGCTACGGAAAAAGAAAAAAATATAGTCTGTAATTACTGCATCCTAAATTTATGCTATTTTTAGGTGGTTATGTGTTATTAAGTTCTTGGTTAATGAGGCAAAAACAGAAAATTTAAGAGACAAATTCTAATTAAATTACAAAGGAAGCATTAATGATTTTTTAGCAAATAAATTATCTCATTTTTTGTTTAATGAGGAAAAAGTAATGAATACTTTTGATTTCATTAATTATTTTCGTACTTTATTTGAATTTTAACTATCAGTTTTTCAGTTTTTTTAATATTAATAATATATATATATTATTTTTTTAATATTATATAGTTATTAATAATAACTATATAAGTACATAACATAACTTAATAATAGTATATATTTACATAACATATGGATATATAAATGCTGAATTTCTTAATGAAGACATGTTTAAAATAGGAAACTTATGCCTTTTTGGCTCAGGTATAGATTATAACCACACGCTGTACTGGTACACAACTGGCACTCGGTCCCACAGGTAATGGGTTCGAGTCCCGGAGGTGCCAGGGATGTTTGTAATGGTTCGGAATCCACTTTAAACAGTAGGTCCTGGTCTTAATAGGATCGTAGAGCGTTGTGGGGTAGTGTTATTCGCGTCCGTAGCATATCTTCCAGCTACACAAGCCGCTTGGATAGTTCTAAATGAGTAACAGCAGTGCAGTACTTGCTTATGGCATACAGATAAACTGTCTGTATTGCTAGAACATAAGTTAGAACAATAACAACCACACGTTGTAAAATGTAGCAGTTATGAAATGAGGAATAACATATATATAATATTTATAATAACGATTTATTACAAATTTATTATAGAAATTTAGCAAAATGTTTATTTTTTTTTTCATATTAATTAAAATACAAATAAATTGTGAAGGAAGATTTTGGCATGCTACTATTATTACACATAAAACAACCAAAATAATTAAATAAATTTTAAAGTATATATAATTTAAAAAAAAAATTTAAATCATTTCAGAAGTATTCTATAAGTAGATTTCAAAGTTTTTTTTTTTGTTTCAATTAAACATTGTTTTTCTGAATCTTGTCAACATAAATTCAATGGATATAAAGTAGTACGCCAAAACTCTGAAAAGTCACTTAATGACTAGTCACGAATGAATAGTCATGAAATAATCTTAATTAATAGTCACGAAAAACAAAATGTAATTCGTAAATCGAATTTTTAAGTAATAAATTTTGTATTAAGTTGCAACTTCAAATGAGTATATGATTTAAAAATTATATTTTGGATGAGAAAGAGGAATAATAATATCAAATAAATAAAAAAAATAATGAAGTTAAAAATCTAATTTGTAAATCTCCTAGAACTAACACATTTTGTTTTAAGTAATAATTTTCGATGTATATAACATTTTACAATTTACTTTTAAAAATTTTTTTTTTAGATCGAAAAGAATCTGAGATTATTATTAAATAAATAATGCATGATTAATATTAAATTTTGCCTTTAAAAATTAGGAAAGAATAAGTATATTCGGCATTTTATAGATTAAAAAGTAATTTATATAATTTTAACTCCTTTTTATAGTATATTGAGTTAACTTATGTATTAACTTCACAAAAAAAAGGACAACTATTTTTTTCTTTTACTTTCAATTATTAGACTTTTGACGATTGTTAATTAAATATTATTTAACGTTAATCTAAAATTTTTATTTTTAAATAAAAATTTCATAAACGTTAGAGGTTATATTACATATATTTTATTGTTAAATTAGCTTCCTTATTGAATAAAAAAAATTCGTAAATCGACGGTTTGCAAGCACCAAATCATTAATTTTTTGGACGTGAGCTCTGTAGGTTGAGGTTAGTAATCGCCCAGAGGGCTCTTCGTCGTCAACGCGTTCTCTGCCTTCTTTGAACTGTTTATACGACTTCTAAACATTTCTTTCCTATATAGGAATGCTCACCGAATGCCTTCTGCAACATTCTATACGTTTCCGAAAACAAAATTAAATGCAAGTTCTTTGTTCAATTAATTCAGACATTTCAAAAATCGCCGGAATCAGTTTCAGCTTCTCACAAAGCCAAGCGTAACTCAAGCACTAATGAATATTTTGACGTGAGATTTCACACAGATGTCAAGGACAGTGCCAGCAACCAAAAAATTGAAATTCCATAAGGCCCCGGAATTTTAAATTGAAAATTTGGTCTTACTTTTGGACTTTTGGTAGTATTATTGCTAAATTAGCTTCCTTATTTAATAAAAAAAAAAAAATCATTATTAGTCTTAATAAATACCACAGCAAGAAAAAAACAAAAACAAAAGCAACTCAAACAGTGCAGAAGAGAAATGATAAACGAAATCATCTTTGACTGGCATCACATAACAATTCTTGGTGATAAATCGCCAAATGTTATCATCTCATCCATCTCCTCTTTTTGCTTCTCTGCCGTCGATATTTCTCTGCTCTGTCACTGATGGAGACAAAGGTAGATCCAGGAAAATGGAAAGGGGGGTGGAGAAGACTTCGGCGCCTGCTGCCCCCCCTCCCTCCCCAATTCTGGGAACTTCCTTTCATCGCATCCAGAATTTTCCTTTTTTTTTTTTTTTTCCTTCTTTCCTTTCCATCTTTTCCCCCTCTTTTCATCTGACGAATTTTCATAATTTTGTTATGCGTCTTGTTCTGATCGGTAACCCCAGAGTTCATTCATGGTGCCTGTTCTTATTTTAATTTTCTGGGATGTTAAGCTTACAAAGCAACAATCATTGGTTTGGAGGCAAACCAAGCTTTTATTAGTGTGTATCAATATGTTCGACACGGTTCATTCTCGGTGGAATGGAAGAAAGAATAAAAAAAAAAAAAAGAATAAAAATTCTTCTCTCTCTCTCTCTCTTTCTATCTATCTCTCTTTGGAATAGATGCAAGACCTCATTATAAATCGTAAAGAGAAGCCGGCGGTAAATTTCCAAACGATTTTGATCTTCCATCTCGATGTGTTGCCAGCCATTAAATCAAAACTCTGTTGCAGCTACAGATGTTTCTTCTTCGAATAAGCGGGGGAAAATATTAACGAAAATTAATTTGCCTCTTTTCTTATTTTGGTTTCGAGATTAATTACTCTCGATGCGGGTGTGCAGTTTCTGGAGGGAAAACTTTCACTCAATTTCTCGTCTCTGCTGCGCCATTTTTTTTTTTGTGTTGACGTCTTCTTTCAGAAATATGAGGTGCATGCTTTGAAGAATAATCCTTTCAACCCTTTAACAGCTTTTATTGGGAAATAAGATATGTTTCTGTATCAGTTATTTTAAGTACTACACGGAAGTTAAAAGACAACCTTCATGCATGTAGTTTGCAATCTTCCATAATGCATCTCTTTCATTAGAGATGGCTTCATTTGTTTAAAAGCCCGGTGCAATTCTTTAAATCACTGCATATTAAATTTAGAGAACTTTTTAAAAGCTTTTGCTTAATTCGACAGACAATTTTATTTTCTGCATAAAATTTTAATAAACTTTATGAAACTTGAGTATACATTTTCAAAGTAATTATTTAAAGTAGGGTTTTAAAGTTTTAATAAATATCAGATAAGTAAAAAAAAATGACTTAACCAATTTTTGATTTTCATTTCCTTGTTTATATTTAAACATTATTTTTAAATGAAAACGTTTCATCGTTTTCCAGATACCTTGTTTATTTGAATTTTTTGTACTTGAAGAAAGGTGGCACATGACTGCAAAATTAAATTGTGATAATTAAAATTACTCCAATAAAAACAGCTTTGATAACGATTTTTTTAAAAAACAACACATGTTTGAAAAATGAAATTTACACACTTTAATATCATTCTGGTATTTATTATACGGTTTAATATTTCTGGTGATACTAATTTATTTATTTATTGTTTCATTTACTCAATACAATTTAGTAGAAGAAAATAAATAGAAAACTGTTTAGAAACTGTTTAGCAAAACTGCTTTTAGCCTTTTGTTACTTTTTATCTTGTTATTTTTTTTTAAATTTAGGATACATAGGTTATAAAAACCTGCCAGTACACAGACTGTATTGGCCACCAAGGTGTTTGTGTACCAATGAAGAAGAAGAAGAAGTTATAAAAGAAAATCTTTTATTTATATTATCACTACATATTTCTTTTCAGAATGATGGCAATTTTAGTAATGCTTATTTTTTTCATTAAATTTAAATGTATAAAATTCACTTGTTTAATTTTGTATAAAGCAAAGATAAGAAATAAAGGAAAACACAAGGATAAACCTTTTAATTTTTATTGGTTATCTACTATTGTTATGTGATGTATTGCTGAAATTTTAGTAACTCTGTCTTGAATTAAATACAGTAAATGCTTTTATAAATAATTAAGTAGTGTAAATAAATTTCATTTGTGCACACTTAAATATACTATTCAAAAGTTAAAATTATATATTTTATTTTATTACAATATACGTATATCACATAAATGTAGTATCCAAATAATTTCTCACAGAAATAAACTCATAAATTATTACATAACTATTATAGAATGCTTTAAATAAATTTATCCATTTGTCAAATCTAATCATCAATTAAGTTAAACCCTTTTTTTCTCTTAAACTAACAATTAATTTTTCTTTTCGCTTCATTATCAAACGACAATTATTCCAGTTACAATAAATGATAGATGATCACAAAGAAAGTGTAGTTGATGCTTTGCAAACCACACCAACATATTTGTGAAGGAAAAAAAAGGTTTCTGGCTAAACTGAAAATCACTTAAGTTTTCAAAGTAATGAAAAAAATTACAATGATATTATTTATGGCCTTGTCTTGTCAAAGAGACAAAAAAAAAAAAGAATCTATGCCACTACAAGGATTTTTAATTTATATTAAATAAGTTTAGTATATTTTTGTTCTGTAATTCAAATATGTTTGTATTGAATACTATACGCTTTTGGAATGATGAGGGGATTTAAATGCTGAAGAGTATTTTGGCATTCAATGCATAAAAAAATAGTTTCATTTTTTGTGTATCGTTTTTATAAAATTAATTAAATGTTTTTACTATAATGTACAATTAATGATGTTGTAAATTTACACTAGAATTAAAAGATCATTTTGGAATATTTATTTCTTGCTGTATCAGAGAGGAAAATTAACTGAAAAAATATGTTTAAAAATTCAACATTATGATCATTTAAAAAAGAAGCATCGTTGATCTTCTAATATAAAAGGGACATATAACATTACATATATGGTATTTATATAACATTTGACGTAATTCATATAATTGGGATAGAACATTTGATAATGCCATATTAAGCCGCCAAGTATTTGCCAAGTATTTCCCGCCATGTATTAATACAATTGTAGGTTTTTTTTACGTTCTTTCACCATTTTTTTCAAATTTACAAATACACATCCATATATATATATATATATATATATATATATATATATCAAAGGTAAAAAATTACGGTATAGTTCAAAAAGAAAAGAAAATATGTAGGATATTTTTCAAGTCTGGTGATGAGTATTCCACAAAATCTTCAAAAACCGCAAGAAATTAATTCTAATTCTCTGAAGATCACATTACCAAAGAATATGTGACCTCAGGTCTGCATAAACTATACTGTTTCTCCTCGTAAAATGAGTGGATGTAATTTGATATAAATCTAGTGAATATTTTCCTTTTCTTGAATCTTTTTCTTTGAATTGATTGTTTTTCAGATCTGGCAACTAGCCAAAAATTACGAAAAACTCATACCAATTGTTTTTAATTATGAAAAAAAAACTTAATTATTTATTGCCATAGGATTTTCAAGTCTCCAGATAGCATTAAACCTTTCCATATTATTAAAGTGAATTATAAATAGAATAATGTCTATGCAATTTTTTCGATCCAGATACAATTTTAATACTTCGCTTTTATCGATTCAATCGCTTGCGTCTAATGTATTTATTTTGAGTTTTTGCTTTACTTTTGCGATTTCAAATGTAAAATTTACATAATTTTCGGCAGAATTCCATATAGAAATTTCTATCAGCTCATAGTTACCATGATATTTAGCAATTTATTGTTTGATTTAAAAATAATAAAAAGTTACAAAATAAAAATCTTAGATATTTTATCAAGTCATGTTTATGTTTTTTTTTTTATGTAGACAGGAAACACTTCCCATGCTCTGTGATGAGAATAATTTAAAGCATTAAAAAAAAATACATGTTTGATAAAATAAATATTTTCCACTATTTTTTCTTTTGAATACGAAGGTTTTTTTTTTTTTTTTTTTTATTATTAACATGTGAATGAGTGAATAGAAACAGTTTTGTTGAAATTCTGTAATTAATAATAGAGAACAGTATTACAACAGAAACTCATCACAACAGGTCCGTCTTTGCGTATAATATGGCTTTAGGAGTTGTATTATGTAGAGATTCGAGTGAGTTGATTAATGTCTTTTACAGCCAACCTCACTGCGCGCAGCTGACAGCCTTCTAATTAATGGCATCTTAACATTTCTAAGCTTGGATGATTTCACAGTGGTATAGAAGGCTGTACGTGGATACGCGATGCTTCAATATGACAAAAACCTAACTTTAACCATATCTGAGTTTTATTTTTTGTAAAGCTTATAAAATATTTTTGCTACAAGTGATTGTCCATTGAATATTTTATAATGATAGTACAGTTTTTGGGTTTGACATTGCAGTTCGCTTTGTTATATGCGTAAACTATGATAGCATGCATAATCTACAAGATAAGGTACAAGAGTATATTTCTTTTAGTGTTGTGTACAGCAATGAATACTTTGAAAAATGTTAAGTCTCGATAAAAAAAAAAAAAAAGATAAGTATATCGTATTGATAATCCAAGTGTCCGCATGATATTTTCCATGTTTCATCTAATATAACATTCAAATTCTGGGTATTACGCCCCAATAAACCTGCAATGACACATATATAGCTTATTTAGCTTGACCACAAAATGCTGGATATATTTTGTCTTCGATTTTTTTTGGAACGAATATTTCATGTGAAAAAGTGTTTTGGAAATTCTCACCCTCCGAGAACTCAATTGTTTGAACCGAACTTCGTTCGTAAAAGTTAAATATTTTTTTTTTTTTTTTTTTTTTTAGATTTTAATGAAAGAATTGCGATAATTGTTTATTTTCCCTTTCTTTGTTGTTTATTTTCTCTTTCATTCATTTTCAAAATCTTTTAGTGTTGTAACTATTTTCTATGGTTTCACAACTAAAAATATCTCAGAATTTCATTTTACCAAACCTACAATACATTTAATTTCCAACGCATATTTAAAACTTCTAATACTTCAATAGACTTATCAATTTTAAGAAAAAAATCGATTGGAACGATTTCAGGTTTTTCTTTTTCCATCACATTTCCTAAACTACTCAACTCTTACTTGGATTATATACATCGACACGTAGAACTGCCAGACAGATTATTTTTTTTCTTCCCCAGTTCGAAACCGACTGAGGATTAGAACGGGAAAAAAAAAAAAAAAAAAAAAAAAAAAAAGGAAAGATGTTTTTCCATTGGTGAAATTTTCCAGAGGCAAGCCCGTTCCTCCTTTATTTTGTTTTTGGCGTATGGTGTCCAGGAGATTTCGGTGCAGTTGCTCTAAGTGGATAGCATCCCGCAAAAGTCTCCCCTGATCTCCCAAAATCAGTGCTTCTGTTGCTGACAAGAAAAGAAACCCAAATCCCCGGAGTCTAAATCCGCTGTGCCTAAGTGATTAAAGAGTACTTTGTGTGGAGTCGAAAAACTACTTCTGAAAACAACATCTGTGTCCGACGTGTTGTATTTACCCACAGAAAATCCGCACTGCAGAGAAAAAAAAAAATTGAGATGTCCCATCCATACTATCTTCTCCCTAAACTCAGCGTGTAGATGTTCAGCTACTCATTCATTCGCCTTTGTGATTGGGCAGTGAGGAAAGGAAGGGAATTTTTACTTGTTTCTGTGGGGAAAACCAAGCCGTTTTTTTTTTTTCCCTCCCGAGTTCTTAAGTTCGTTCATATGATTATTAGGTCATTTCGGTATTACTTTAAGCTTTAATGCGGTAAGAAATAATGAATTATAAGTAGCTTAATTTTTAAAAAAAATATGGGTTTATGTCTGGCACGTTACTAGCCACAGACGTAAATTAGTTTTTGTTAACCGTCCATTTTTTTCCTTAAAGGGAGATTCTATGCTTTGCGTTTCTACCAAAATTATCAGTAAATATATATTTCGAAGCAAATGAATGCTGTTTGTAATGATATTGTTCAAAGAAATATTATTAAAATATGTTTTTTTTAAAGTAATTTTGAAAGCATGGCAAATTCATTTTTAATAATTTATTTGGTTTAAATAAAAAATTAATAAAACATTTTTAATAGAAAAAATGTATTTTTACATGTTATATATGAATGTAATTAAATATATACTTATTGAAACAGTTAAAAATACATTTTAAACTATGATGTTCTCTGTAACTGCTTGGTAAGTGACATAGAATATATCGTAAACATCACAGAAGTTGTTGCAAAAACTTTCTTATTAAAATATTTAACTAATTTACACATTATCTTTTTTTTTTTTTTTTTTGACAAGTCTGGTAAAACTAGAATTTCTCTCTATAAGATTCTAATTAAAACCTTTTTTAACTACAATTTATTTGCTCCATTATTTAATGAATGAAAATAACGTAACTTTTAGAGGATTCCATAATGACTACTAAATCATACAATATATTTTCCCTTTTTGGTTTTTATTAAATTATTTTATTTCTTCGTTTATCACCATCACTAACGAAGACATTTTATTTATCGTTAATTTAAGATAGTTGAACGTAAATAGACACTTCAGATCTAAGGCTCAGTATTATTAAGCGATTTATAATTTAGATCAATGCTTTCTTCTGGGAGGGTGTTTTCCTCAAATAATAATATCCTTAAAGGATACAATATTATTATATAATTGTTATGGAAGGACTTAATATTATTATGTCCTTCCATAATATCCTTTAAAACACCTTGAAATTTTCTTAAAAATATCAAATTTTCCTCAATGGGCCTATAGTTGATATACCCCTGTAAAGTTTTAGCATAGGTTGTTGAATAAAGTTGTGCCATCACAGTTTTGAACAAACACTACCAAAGGTGGCAACTGAGGAAACTTTTACTCTTAACAAATTTCTAAAAAAATATCAAATATTCATCACTGTGCCTAAAGATGATATGTCCTTTAAATTTTTGGGAATGACATGGACGATGTATACCACTACAATTAAAAACTCCAACTATGGCACCTGGAGGGAGGGGGTTTCCATACCCATTCCTTAAAAAATATCAAATTCTCGTCTTAATTTTCGAGCAATACTCTATTTACAGAGATTCAACAGAACCAAACAAACCTTCACGAACGTGTTCCTCCAAAAAAGTTCTTAAATATCTTCGAACCGCACTACCTCTCCACCCCAACATGCAGGGGAGGGGGGTTGCTTTTCAAATCAATCTCGGGAATTGGAATCGCATGCAACAAAATAATTGCCCCCAGTACATCGTAAAAGGAAAACGAATCGAGTCGATTCTGCGTTGTACCCTGCCTTCTAGAAGTTAGTGGACTTTTCTATTTCATTAGACAGCGGTAATTACTTTCCCAACGCCCCGCCGAGAAAAACACGGACTGACAACTATCCGACCCTGATGGAACCAAACTTGGTTGAGACAGGGATGGGGGGCAGGTCAATTCCGATGCTTGGGTGCCTTATTGAGTCAACCAACCCGAAATGTCTACTTGTTAGAAGGCTGGAAGGACTTATTTGCCGCCCACTGAGTCTATGGAACAAGCCACTCTCGGACTATTTGGTATCTATGTTTGGTTGCTGGTTCATTTAGTTTTTTAAAGCTTAGTGAGAGTGGTAATTCTTAATGTATTTTTATATACAATGTCCGGGGCTTGAATGGCCGAGTGGCTGGTGCTCGGTACCACAGGTTTCGGGTTCGAGTCCCGGTGGTGCCATGGATGTTTGTAGTGGTTCGGAATCCACTTTAAACAGTAGGTCCCTGTCTAATAGGATCGTATAGCGTTGCGGGGGCATTGTTACTCCGCGTCCGTGGCTTATCTTCAAGTCGCATGCGCCCCCTGGGTAATGCAAAGTGAATAACGTCTGGGCAGAGCTTGCCTTAAGGCATCCAAGACCAAGCTGTCTAAGTGTTTGCCAGCTGCATTATAAAAAAAAAATATATATATAAAGTTCTGTACGTTAAGTTTTATCTTTCATTTCATGTTTAACGACGGAGAGCGTTAGATTTCGAGATAGGGGAACCCGATCATGAACAAGTGAAGTACCAGTAAGCGACCTAATATGGATATGCTGGGGGTGCACACGATGCATTTTATGCTGAAATACCATTCTGCTGGGCTCAAGGAAGAACTGAAAGTTTTAGGTGTAAAACTTCATTCGAAACTGCGATGTTAAAATGTGGCTAACAATGTGGTAATTCTGGGGCCTGAATGGCCGAGTGGCTAGCGCTCTGGCGCTCGGTACCACAGGTTTCGGGTTCGAGTCCCGGCGGTGCCATGGATGTTTGTAGTGGTTCAGAATACACTTTAAAAAAGTAGGCCCCGGTCTAATAGGATCGTAGAGCGTTGTTTGGGCATTGTTGCTCCGCATCCGTGGCTTATCTTCAAGTTACACCCGCTGCCTGGGTAATGCGAAGTGAGTAACGTTTGTGCAGCGGCTGCCTTAAGGCCTCAAGATCAAGCTGTCTAAGTGTTTGCCAGCTGCATTAGAACAAAAAAAAAATGTGGTAATTCTTACATAAGAGCATATATTCGTATCCCTGGTTAACGTTGAATAATCTATACATTTGGCAGATGATTCATGGTAGATGATCTCACGTCAAAATGTTCGACACTCGAAAAAAAAAGGTTTTAAACAGCTGCTAGAAACTTCCATATGGAATTCTGCAGACAATTGTGTAAATCTACAGTGAAAATCTCAAAAGTAAAACAAATATTCAAAATAGATATTATAAGCAAGCGATTATGTTAATAAAAGCGAAATAATTCTAATAATGCAATAATACTATTCAAATTCACTTTAAAAATATTTAAAGTTTAATGCTATCTGGGGGCCGGAAAATCCGATGATTAAAAATAGACACCCAATTTATTAAGATTATAATTTTTTGCATTTCTTTTAATGAAGCGTTATGTGGGTAAGCTTCGTGGAAACGCTAAGGAAACCTGATTGTATCCTTGTGCAATGCTGCATTTCTTCCCATTCTAGTTTCTAATGATCTCAGGTTAAAATTTGTGGTGTCTGTATAAAAACAAATCTATTTTGAGAGATAAACATATGCATCATTTAGTAAAATTATACATTTTTTTATATTATTTACAACAAGGCGTCCTGTAGGTAAGCGCAGTGAATAACAAAGCAAATCTATTTGTATTCCAGTGTAATGCTGAATAGGATACATGTCCTGCAATTGTAGTTGCAAATGATCTCACATTAAAATGTTCGGGTCTGTAAACACACAGTCTTTTATTCGATGGCTTACATATTAAGATAAAAAAAAATTTCGCGTTAACAGGTGGGCTGAAAGGTTCATAGGCTGACTCCTAGATGGCGTTACTAGTATTAAATCCCTATGATTTTTAGTTCGCACTAACCTTCAAAAGACACGTGTATAAATGTGACAGCTGCTGCACTATTAGTATGTGAGTTATAGCATTTTTAGTGAAGCAACTTTTGTTAGTTTGAAAAAAATGGATAAAAAGGAATTTCGTGTGTTAATAAAGCATTGCTTTTTGAAAAAAAAAATACTATTGAAGCCAAGGCTTGGCTTGATAAATATTATTCGGACTTTGCACCAGGAAATCAACCGTAGAGAAGTGGTTTGCTAAATTTAAAAGAGGCGAAATGAGCACCAATCGACAGTCAGCCGAGTAGACTGCATGTGATGAACACTAAAATGCTATAACGCACATACTAATAGTGCAACAGCTGTCAAATTTATACACGTGTCTTTTGAAGGTTAAGGCTAACTAAAAATCATAGGGATTTAATACTAGTATTGCCATTTATGGTGTCAGCCTACGAACTTTTCAGTCCATCTGTTACTTATAACAAAACATTCTGTGATAAGTCTACCAAACAGCAATAGAATTTCGAATAAGGGATAGTTAATTATATTCACAAAAAATGACGCAAATTAAGACACGAAACCTTCCAAGTTTTAAAAAGTTCATGCATAAAGCTAAAAGTTTACTAAAGTAAATTTTAGTTACAATTGTTTAAATTGATAAAAAAATAAACGAAATTTGTTTTGTTAAAGAACAATGAAAATATAAAATCATTTTTAACACCAGTTTAAATATTTTAGGAATTATGTTTTCTTGTAGAAATTCAAAACCTTATTATAATTTGACAATTTACTTAAAACTTCCAAAACAGTGTTGATTGGTGTACATACAATGTATAAATATAAAAATCCTATTTGTAATTTGAGTACCTCTTTTGAAATTTCAAAACTTTAAAAATAACGTAATTTACATGCATAAATTAAATAGGAAAATCGCAATTGTTAAAAATTTAGATACGTATATCATATATGCTTGCATTTCTATAATGCTTGCATTTGTTATTCTAGTATTACACTAATTAAAGATTATTCCGTTAAAAACATTTGCTATTCTGCGTTAATCTGTTTTCCCCGTAAAGAAAATAAATAATTGAGCCAATTATAAACTTTCAATATTTTGTTGACAAACTTTTATACCAAGCATATTAAATTATTAAGTTCATGTTTTTCGCTGATTGATTTGAAGGTAGTGCAGTACGAAAATATTTTAAAAGTTAAAAATCCTTCAAAGAGCATTTTAACTAAATAACAACCTTTTAAATTAAAAATAATATCCTGAATTTTAATTTTTCGTTTATAATGAGAAAATGGGGTTCAATCGTTAATATAATTAGCAACAACAAAATAATCTCAAGTTACAGCATACTTAGATGATGATAAACATCCATTTATTTGCTTTTATAAACACGGTATTTGCAAAGCTTCATATATTGGTAGTAGACAATTTTTGCATTACCTTAACATTCAATTTACAAAACTTAATTTCTTTTAAACCCACAGTAGCTAATGATTCTCATTAAAATTGCTATTTTAATGGGCTTAGTTAAAATAAATTAAAAGAATAAAGACAATTCTGTAAACCCGTTGCATTTTGTTTGAAACTATAATAAAATCAAGACTCAGAAAGTCATTCCGTTTTGTTTTAGAAGAAAACGAATGGATCCAAACTCTTCGATGGCAGCCTTGTGGATTTTGGTACAAATTATGGTTGCATAGTGTGTATATATGTAGTGTAGTTCTTCATGGTGTCATGGAATACATTGAATCTGCAGTAAATTTACTGTTGTACTGACAAATCATTTCAAGTTAGAGTGGCCAGCATTGAAAACTTTTTGTTTTTATATCTTCCTTTAACATTAACTATTTTTACATAGCAATTAAAAGTGTTAACATTAAATATGTCATTCTATTCAATTATGTATGTCTACACGTAAAAATTTACCTGTCATGATTAGATGCATTATTAAAGTTTTGCAAATAATTTGTTTTTGTACAATGAGTAAGCAATGTTCTAATCAATAAGAACGGACAAGCTTCAAAGTTGTAATTTTACTGGAAATATGTCTGCGGGTTTTTTGATTTTATTTGAGATTTGTTTTCGAGGAAAAAGGCATAGATAGCATCATTAAATATTTAAAATACATACTTTTTTTAGTAGACTTAAAAATAAATTAGACATAGAATAAATTTAATTTTTATAATATAAAAGATCTTTTTCTTGTATCTTATATTTTTTTTAGAAAATTCACTTATTTATTAAGTTTTTGGATTATTTCTTTTAAATGAAGGCTTTATTACACAGAGAGAAATGTATTGACTAATTTAAAAACCTGATATGTGGGAAATAAAACTAATGACTTAATTCAATTCTAATTCAAAAATCTTTAATATATAGTAAACAATTGTTAGTCAAGTTAAACAAAGTAGGCAGTAAATGAAGTAGAATAGTTAAAGTCAAACCAATTAACAGTTGCCCAAATTTATACGTGTCGAACATAAGAACATAGAGCAAAGTTTTTCTTTTTTAAGATTGTATTTTATGTGTCTCATGAGTCCACATAAGACATTTTTTAAAAAATACTAAATTTAATGTTTATTTAATAGTAATACATTTGTTTATTTTTCTGAAAGCGTTATAAGCTAGAAAATGTTGTTGATGTTTTGACCTAACTCATTCACTACTGCTGGATGCAGATGTAGCATGGAAAAAAATGACAGATGGAAAAAGATGCAGCATTATTCAATTTGATCCACTATACTCATGCTTTTCTATTATAATTTTTTAATAAACAACACAAAGATGGCATTTGGAACACCCTCTTCACTTCACTCTTCGAGCCCAACGAATGAAATTCTGACCTACAGGTTTTTGGATCCCATTCATACAATATTTACAAAAACCTACGATTATTAAACATATATTTTGTCGAGTTTAAAATAAAATATATACTGTTCAATACCGTTTAAATAAACACATACCGAAATCCAATGGACTATCCGCCGAAGTACTGCACCACAGTTTATTAACAGAAGAATAGAATATTTTTCACTTTTTATTTTTTATTTTTCAAAAGAAGAATGGAATATTTTTCCCTTTTTATTATTTATTTTTCGAAAAAAGAATAGAATATTTTTCAATTTTAATTCTTTATTTTTCAAAAGAAGAAATAATTTTTCACTTTTTATTCTTTATTTTTCAAAAGACGAATAGAATATTTTTTATTATTTATTCTATATTTTTCAAAAGAAGAACAGAATATTTTCACCTTTATCCTTTATTTTTCAAAAGAAGAATAAAATATTGTTCATTTTTAATTATTTTTCAAAAGGAGAATAGAATATTTTTTCACTTTTTATTGTTTATTTTTTTGAAAGACGAATAGAATACACATTTTTATTCATCATTTTTAATAATATTTTTCATTTTTGAAACAAAATATAATTTTACTATTAAATGATTAATTCACAATTTATTGGTCTTTGTGTTGATATTTTAACTGTTTTAAGAGAACTAAAATTAATTTCTTTATAGAAATAAGAATTGTATGTACATCCAAATTCAATTAACTTTTTTAACAGAAATAATTTAAAAAGAATGCAAATCAAACTAGTTGAAATTTTCCATTTTCTTGTTTTGTAAATTTTAAAGCCCTTTAAAATTAAAAAAAAAAAAATGTTACCAATTATTCAGAAATTTAAATGAATGAATTATTAATGATTAGATACCATTTACAAACCTATTTCCCTAGAAAAGTTACATTGAACAAAAACAATAAATTTGAAATAATATCAAGCCGTAAGTCTTTTGTAGTTGCAAATACCCTCTCAAAAGTCTTGCTGCCAAAGAATATTCAAATTTGCAAAAAGATTCCCAAACGGCCTTTAACTTCTGTATGATTAATATCAAATAAAGTTACATAAAATATACATTTATTCCCTGGCTTCCAACAAATAAAATTTCTGAGTCGACAGAAAAATACATAGTTATTATTCCTGGAAACATTTATTCTTAATTCGAAACAACAAGCTCAAGTTACAACGCTGCAAAAACTTCATTCCATTCTCTCGAGTTTCAAAACGACATTATTTAATTTCTTTTACCGAACACCTGTAAGTTTTTTTTTTCCCTATCATCACATCCGCAACTTTAACTGAAAATACTTCTATTGAGTCGAGTTATCCTTGAGAGATACAACTAAGCTTCTGGAGCTTTCCTCTGCATAATTTCAATAATCCCCCAATGGAGTTAACAAATCGTCTGCGTGACAGAAAAAGAATGCAAAGTGGATCTGGCAATTGTAAGAATTAGAATAAACGCTCAGAAACGAAACGCGAGGGCGAATTCGGAAGGCAAACACTTTGAAAGGCGCTGCAGCAGATAAACTTTTAAAAATATCTATTCGAGACCTCAATCTCATTACTGGTGGAAGACATTCCCTCCTGCACACAGTAGCATTCGTGCAAAAGATATGCTAACGCATTAATCCTAGCCAGGCGATGTACATTTCTTTTGTTTACAAATCCCTCGAACATGAATGGTTACAATAAAATGGAAAAATAGTCTCCTTTCCAACTACTGAGATTTGAAAAGGAGTATCGAGACATGAGAGAGGCATAAAAAAAAAGCAAAAGCAGTAAGCATGGGACTTGTAGAGAGAAAAAAAAAAAGAGAGAAGAATCTATTTGCTTTTGAATGAAATTCCCAGGGCTTTAAATCTGTATTTGAACAAGAGATAGAACAATACCGATTGAAATGCTAAAGGCAGGAGAGTTATTCGTAGATATTTGACACCTTATTCGTTGGAATTTCCGTGACGCTAATTTTACAGCCACGGATTTCAGTCTCTTTGTTCGCTGTTTCAATGTAAATAACATTTCGCCTTTGTATCGAAGGTGCTCTTTTAGTTTGAGAATACGAATATCAGCAGAAGTGATTGTGTAAGCATACTTTTGCTGCTGCTGTTGTGCCACTGCATGGAGCTTTCCTTTGTTAAAGAGGACTTGTGAAGATACTGTTATTGAAAGACTCGGAAGTCCTTTCAGAATAAGAATGGGATAAGATGTCCTCACATAATTGCAATACTTGTTTGGTTTTCTTTCACGAAACTCAAATGTGAAAGAAGTAAAAACAGTTATTTTCTGAAAGAATTCGTCTACTGCTGTTGTTTTATTTCAATTAAATATTAATAATGCGAGATTTACAGCAGAAGCTCATAGATAATTCATAATATTTTGCCATTTTATCGAATCTAAAATAGGTAAAAACAGGTGCATCAGTTAAAAAGGCGTTGGATGGTGTTTCTACTAACATAATAAAAATATCCATGTTCATCCTTCATTTTATTATAAAAAATGTACGTAACACGAATTTCAATGATTTAATTAAAATATTATAAATTGCAGAATAACATTAATATAAAATATAATATATTTCCTAATATCTTATATAATTACAATAATTGTTTGGTTTTGCTTTCAGGAAACTCGAATATAAACGTTTTGTAAAAAGAAGAAAAAACAGTTATTTTCCTGAAAGAATTCGTCTACTGTTGTTTTATTTCAATTACATATTAATAATTTACTACTTGTGTGAGATTTACCGAAGAAGTTCATAGATAATTCGTCACATTTTGTGGTGTTATTGAAATTAAAATCGATAAAAACAGGTATTGGAAATCAGTTAAAAAAAAAGTGTTTCTTCTAGCATAATAAAAATATACGTGTTAACCGTTCATTTTATTATGAAAAAAGATTCTTAATATGAATTTCAATGGTTTAATTTAAAAAATTATAAATTGTAGAATAACATTACTATAAAATTATATATTTTATAAAATTTAGAATTAAAATAAATAACAGCAAAATTTTGTTTGTAATATAAAACCACACAGTTTTTTAATCTAAATTTTAAACTTTCGAAAAATTGTCTGGAATATTTAAAATCAAAATCATTTTAATATTATTAAATTAATTATAAACGAGACTGAAATATATAAACTAGTAATCTAAAGAAAATTCACGATTTATTATAGTTTTCATTCTCAATTACTTGTCTCCAGAATTGATGAACAGATTTTTAATGAAATTAGTTATAAGCATAAATTCATTTGACACAAAATTAACTATACAAAATTAAAAATACTTGTTTGATACATTGTTTTGGTAAATTCAGGGTTCTCTTTATCAAACAAAAAAAAATAATCAATAGTGGTAATCAAAAAAGAATTTATATATATGATCCTATCTCACAAGTATACAATGCTCTCAAAAAATTCATATTGGAAATTAAGACAGTTTATGAATCAAATGGAAATTGCACCTATTACTTCAACAGCATCTTTTTCAAGCGCTGAAGGTTCTCGAAGTTGGATGACAGGTTAAATTTGCTCTTCCAAGAGATTTTCAAACATGCTAAATATGGTTTCCTTCTGGAGATCTAGTTGACCAAAAATTTGATAAATATCTTTATTTTCCAGAAATTCGTCGATCAGATAAGACTTATATTAGCTCGAGTTGTCATCTTTTAAAACGAAATCAGGTTCAACTGTAGCGCTGACAAAGCGATAATATGGCCTCAACTTTTCCTTCCTATACATCACAGAAGTTAAATAGATGGAGTTCAAGTTAAGAGATGACAAAGACACGGAGATTATTCAATGTAATTCCTGCCCAGACAATCATAACTCCATAATTATAGAAAACGTTTTTTTTTTTTTGTCGATTAGAAACATATAATGGATCCTTGATTCTCTACTTTGAGTATACGTCTACAATAAATGATTATGCTGAAACTGATTCTGCAATGAATGTAGAAGCCTCCAATTGATCTGATGTCCAAAGCAGACGTTTTCTGGAGAATATGCGCTTAACTCATCAGGACTCTAAAAGAAGGATGCCTTACAAATTGTCCTCCTTCGTGCAGTGTTTTGAAAACAGTCACTCTTGAAATTTGGGTTCATTTGTAAGAAAAATTGTTGAGAGCTGAGAAATAATTGAATTTCTGCTACGTTTTGTTGTAATAGAAAAATGTGGATATTCATTTATTGTCATGACCTTTCCTCGGCTTTCTCTCTATGAATTCCTTATCATTTAATATGTTTCCAAAAGTTGGACACGCTGATGATTGTCTCATTTTCATGATTAGAAATCTCACCTGCCTTGCTTTCCAGAAATTTCTGCTAGAGTCCCTACATAATTTGGAATCTTATTCCATCATCCAAATTTTGGTAGTTTCTCCTTTTAATTGTTTGATTTTTGAATCATTTAAAATGAAAAGCTACCAAAACATGAATGAATCATTTTATAATGATCTTATTCACTAACAGTCGCGAAAAACTCACAATTTCTGAGGAAAAAGTAGAAATAATTAGGCAAGCTTCTAAAGCTGTTTTCTTAGATGCATCTCCCCACATCCATGTATGATCTTACGTAGTCGGCAATACAGACTTATATATTTTGTTTTGGAAGCATTCGTCTTACATTTTAGAAAATATAAGTAAAATATATAAATTTTCTTAATTATAAACAAAATTTATTTAAAAAAGATACAATGATTAACAAAGTTATGTTGTCTAGAGTTCTCTGGTGGAAGGCTTGGTGGATTTTTCAACTTTTACTATTTCACACTACATGACTATCACTACAAATGAATATCCATTTACTGGTTTTTCATTGTGGTTGAAGTTGTGTTGTTACGATTTTTAACGATCGTCCGAAAGTGAGGTTACACAGTTCTCTTCTAATGTATTTCCTAAAAAAGGCTTGTTTGAAACCCAATAAGCAAAGTTCCAACCGAAAACTTTACATCTAGGCTAATAGGGATGATACTTAGGCCAGAAAGGCCAGGCCTAATAAGTTGGAAAATACTTCCACTCGGCTCGAAGATATTTAGAACTATTTATACGTCATGAATGAGGTTGTTCATTTCATATAAATGTGGCACCAAACGGGCAGAGCTAGGTTTCAGCAGTGTTATCTTCTAACATAACAAGATTTGATCAAGTGTACATGACAGTATCATCACTAATATTTATACTCTTTGACATTTCACGATAGCTCATACATTTAAGAAAAAAAAAATGGATTCTTAAAATTTAATTTTATGAGTGATAAAATTAAATCAGAATTTATTAACGTTATACCAAATATCAAACTGATATCTACATACAAATTATATTCAAAAGAAAAACAATAAAGCAACTTTTTGGAAAAAAAAAAATTATTTTCAACAATAAAATCTGAAGCAAGAAAAAATGGGAATAATTCTGCTTTTACCGCAAGTAGACTCTTTAAAAGATGAAGCTAACTTTACATACGTATATTAAACAAACATAAACACGTTGTGACACAGAAATCAATAGATTTTGCAGAAAATTTTAAGAAATATATGGTTGAAGTTTGGCGTAGAACAAATCAAAAAAAAAAAAAACGAAAGAAAATTAAAATATTTGCATAAAATTATTCAGAAATTGCTTTTTTGTGTATACCATCAAATTTACAACAAAAAAAAAGCTTTAGCTTGCTTGATTTGAGAAGACTTTTAAATGCTGTTAATATTTGTTATTTTTTTTCTTTTTAGTATCGTATATTGTTTAATATTGATTGAAAATACTTGCATAAATATTTTAACTGAATGTATATTAAATATATTTTTATAACATATATATATTTTTATGACATAATTAATTATGCAATGTATAATTAATTACCATATAATTTATGCATTGCATTTATTTAAAATTGTTTGAAATTTTTTTAAATAATTTTTTATTTTTTATGATATATCTGCATGATATTTATAAAAGAGATTGAAATAATATGTAATTTTTATGCTTATTTTTAAACATAGAATTAAATTATCGTCATAATTATCTTACTATAATCATAAAACTTTATAACTAACCAAATAAAATTATTGTTTGCAACAATAATTAAAGTAAAACAATTAATGCTTTGTTTTAAAGCTATAAAATAAAATTGAGGAAAAACAAAATATGTTATTTTTGTCACTGAAAATAATTGTACTTAGATTGTCTTATAATAATTTTACCTTTGTGATTTGTACAAATAAAATTTATTCTATCGCAGTTTTAAAATTAAATAATGGCAAGAAAAATAAGATAAAGGAGAAATAAATTACAAAGAAAGATAACAAAATAAATAAATAAAATTAAATAAATAAACTTCCAAACATATTTGTGTTAAGTAAAAATAATTAAATGATTATAGTGAATAATATTTGTAGTATGAAATTTTATATGAATGATTGGAAGATTTTTTTTATTTACTGTTAAATGTTATAACATTTTCAAAAAAAATTAAAAAAATTACAGTTTCATTGCCAATTACATAAACAAATATATTTATATATAATATTTTAGTATTTGATAAAATAAGTTTTCAAAGAATTCGACATCATTTCTTTAATGAAACATTATACATATCAATAATTAGTTTAGTAGTTTTGTAATTAATAGTTTTTTTCATGTAATAACAATAGTTATTAACAAAAACCCAATATATATAAATAAAATATGTATAAAATAAAATAAATAATTCAATAACAATAGTTTTTAAATAAAAAAAAATAATGTCAACAACGAATTGCTTTTTTTTTTTGCATGTTATTAAATATAGGAACTAATTATTACATTTTTGTTTTCAAAATGTTTGCAATCCTCAGAATCTAAGTGGTACAAATGTCAAAAAAAATAAATCTTTTTTTTTTTTAATATGAGAACGAAAATCAAAGGAACAGAATTACACAAGATTGAATTCCGCTTTTTTTTTTTTTAAATAAAAAAAGTATTATTGGATTTTGGGAAAATATTGCTATTTAAGACGAACGCGGCGATTTAGTAGCTGAAACCCCTTTACAAGACATAAGAAAAATAAAGAAAGAAAATGAATTTGGAGTCAGAGAAAAAAAGCGTGCAAGTCTCGTTCCAATGTAATTACTGAAGTCAAGAGTGTAAAATGAAACTGATCCATTGGTTCAGCCCCAGTATTGGCGCCGGGGCGACATCGGGAAATTAGGCGCCAGCAATCCCCGCGTGGATAAATGGTTGGCGGTCCCAGTTAATAAAACCTTCGTAAACCCCAGAAGCGGATATCTCGGGTAATCTACAGACGATAAGGAAGCATAAACCTCCCCTGACTGTAAAACAGGCTTCTCAGCGGAAAGCAATAGTCTGCAGTGAAGCCGCACAAAAGGGGTTAGGCGGAGAAAAAATGAGGCAAACATGTCAGGTTGGGTTGGGCCGTTTTTGTAAATTATTGGCTGTCGGACAGTTTGATACAGTTATTTCTATGGTAAGGGGGCGAAGATTGGTTGGCGAGAAGTAATTGAGGAATTAGGATTCACAAAGTCCGCATTTTTCTTCTTCAATTTTGATTTCTGTCACCATTTTTGTACTGGAAGAAAACCAATTTGAAATAGAAAGAAATTTATCTCCTTTTTTTTTGAAAGCGATTTAAAAGAGAAGTATTCTAAGAAAATTATTTGTAGGTATAAAGGAAAAATTATTATGAAGGTTTTTAATATGGAGCTTGTAATTTATTAAAATATAAATTTAAAATATTTGTGTAATATGAAAGAAATAATATAACACGTATATTAATAAAAATATAATAAAAAAAACCCCAATATATGTAAATAATACGTATATAAAATAAAATAAATAAATAAAAACAATATTCATAAATAAAATAAAATAAATAAAAAAAAATATATATAAATTAAAATATCTACATGTATGTAGTAAGTAATTTAGTAATGCATAATTTTAATATGCCATCGTTATTCATTTTAATTTTCCTTCTATGGAGCTTTAATCTTGTGATTGCATATAATGAATAAATTTTCAATGTTTAGTGTAAGTAATATGGTGAATGTACATATACGGAATATAATAAATTAAAAAATTATGTTATGAAATTTTCGTGTATAAAGTTATTTAATAAAATTAATTAAAAATGTTATTTAATTAATTTTAAAGGTATTTACAAAATTTAACTGAAAACTTAGTATTGAAACAAACGTTATACATCTTTCAATAAACTAATGTATTTAAATGTGAATATATCATTTAAAATGAAATGATTAAAATTTTATTTTGCTTACTTTTTTAATTATCATTGCAGTGAACTTTATTTTCACTACCTTTAAAAATTTCAAAACGAATTAAAAATGAATTAAATGAATATTCGAAAATTTTAAATCTTCATGTAGATAAAAATCTTTACATTAACTTACATTATCAACAGAGAGAATTTGAATTCACCAGTTTCTACATATATAATTGTAACATTTATTTGCGTGCATTAAATAATTTCCTATCATCTAAAATGTATTCAAGAAAATTCGAGGAAGCAACCAAAATAAACATAACACATTACATTTTTTAGATCTATCACGAGCTTTTTCATTAAATATCTTTCACGAGCTAATAATTGTATAATTAAATAACGTAAAATTGTTCTGAAAGTACGTTTGGTTAAAACAAAGACAATTTTACTCATAGTGAAAATGAGGTTTTTGAAGAACAAAATCGTTTGAAATTCTTTTTAATATTTTTTTTTTTTAAGATTGTTGTTATGCATTTTGCTCTAACATTAAATTCTAAATTTTATGGGTAAAAGGTACAGCGGTCATGGCGATAACAATTTTTCTGTTTAATCTTTTTGAGCTAATGAGTGAAATAATTAAAATATGACAATAATTAAATTGATTTAAAATCAATCAATTTATCAAAGGGATTTCAATCAATCAATCAAAGGGGTTTTTAATGTCGTGAAAATATAATTGAATATTAATTTTGGTCTGAGGTCATTTACTACTACAATGTAGATACATTGGTTAGATAGAATTTAATTCAATCAATGTAGTAACAAATTGTCCAATATCAGATTTTAAAGAATATAAGGAAGGAATCTTCAGATAATGTCGTCGTGTCATTGAATCCAAACTGAAGAATAAGAGACTGTTTAACTTCAGCTTAACATATTTTCTATGTAACAAATCTTGATAATTTATTCTGAATTTATTCTTATTTCTTCTCCATGACTACAATAAGAGTCATATTGGAAACAAATGTAATAAAAAAATTTCAAATATTTCTTAGGAAGGTATTCTTTTCTAGCTAATTATTTAGCACATATAAAAATAAGTAATTATAATAAATAATTTTACAAAGGTAGTAGCTTATAAAAAATCTCTTAGAAATAGCTTTTAAAATTTTATAAACATAAATTTAAATTAAACAAAGAATTTTCAAACAAATATATTATATATATATATATATATATATATAGTTAAAAATAAAATTGTTCACAAAGTTTCCTTGAAAGTCAAAATTTACGTCTATTAAGTGTTAATAATCAACGATATGTCATTGGAAAACGACTACAAATCTAAAACTAGTTATTTCAGTTCTAACTAATCGAAAACTAAAAGTGAATTAATTTGAGACTAAATCTCAAATAAATTAACAAATTACTTATAATATATATATAAATTTTAAATTAAACCAATTTGACCAACCAAAATAAAAATAAATATTAAATTATCAGTTACAGTTGGTTTGTAGGAGTTGGAATAACGGTTAAAATCCAGAAATTAGAACTAATTTTCCATCGAATTAATCATTCAAAAATAAATAATAATTAAACGCAACATGTTTATTCCGACGATTGATGTAATATTTCATTATCACTTTATAGAAACTTTAGATTAAGTAATAAGATTGCTAATAATAAGATTACTTAGTCACATAAATCACCTTTTAATATTGCAGAGAACTCTAGCAGCAATCGTAGAATCAGAGCATTTCATTTTAATGAAATTGAAGAACGGAATCCACTTCTCCTCTCAGTATGAGATTTAAAATGGAATGCGTTAACTTCTTGTTCTTTATTCTCACATTCTAAAATGTGAGGAAATAAATGAAGAAAAGTAAATTAAACAAATCGAAAAAGCTGCAGAAATAAAAGTCAAAACTAAAAATAAAGACGTATCTCTTGAACTGTTAATTAATACATTCGAATCCGAAGTAGAATGCAAATAATTTATGTTTTTTTTTTTTTATTCTTTTATTTAAGGAATTTTAAGATTCTTTCTAAGAATTAGAAGAAAAAAATGTTTAAACACTATTCGCCATCATTATTGTATTTTATAAAATGTTTGCTGAAAGATTTAAACCATGATTGTAATGTCGAAGCGATAGGTAATCTTTTCTGGGCATCAAGGAAAGGTTTCTTTGTCTTAGAATCCATTGTTACAAATTTAAATTATAAATATATGATATTCTATTTATAAATGCTGTAAATCAAAATAGTAATGCAGTTTCTGTTAATTTTTTCTGTATATAATTAAAAGGTATTTCTGCATAAATGAAATTAATTTTTATTTTTAAATTTGAAATTTATTTATTTATTTATATATTTATTTATTTTATTTATATTATTTATTTTATTTTATAACTTATTATGAAATATATATTTTATTTTTTTTTTTTTATTTATATTATTTATTTATATTATTTATTTTTTTTATTTATTTTATATTTATTTATTTTATTTAATTTTTTTAAAATTTGAATTAAATTAAAATTTAAGGAATAAATTATTGTAAAATTTTGATTAAAACCATAGTTTTTATTAGAACCCAAGGAGTTACTAGAAGGGTGATTCTAAGGCCTCCATGAGAACGGATGAGAAAAAATTATTGTAATAGTTTCAGCATTTATTATTTTCACAGGTCAATACAATCTAACCCACATCAGTGATAATAACATTTCTTTAAATAATGTGCCATATATATTATCTGAAATTTATTCGTATTGTGAGATACTTGGCTAACTAATGTTCTTTGCCAATTTGGCGATTTTGAAACTATCCAAAAGTGAGGGTTAAAGTACATTTTCATATAAATATTTTGCAAAAAATTGTTGTATTATTAACTTTATATCCGATTATTAATATAAGTATAACCTATTAATTTTTCATATGTAGATATCAAAAGTGATTAGAATTCTGATGGCACTATAACACTTTTCATTGCAATAGAAGGCCATTAGAATACAGTCCTGAAATGTATCAACAATTTTGAGAAGGAATTGGCATGTTATTTAATAAACATCAATAAGAATTATTGCTACCGAATTGTCAAGATTCGCATTAACATAACAAGGAAATAAATGAAAAAAATAAAATACAATATGAATATGATAAAAACAAATAAATTGTTTGAATAGTGATCATCAAGAAGTTTTAAGCTACCGAATGCTCGAAACTCGTATTTTCATGGCAATGAAATAAATGAAGAAAATAAATATAACATAAATAAAATAAAGGAAATAAATTATTTAAACAATCATCATACTAAATGGTGAAGACTTGCATTTCCATAAACAAAGAAATAAATGAAGAAATAAAAGATAAAAAAATAAATAATTTGAACAATCATCCTCAAGAATTATTAAGCTAGATGTGCATTAAGATAACAAGGAAATAAATTAAGAAATAAAATACAATATAAATAGGATAAAAGAAATAAATTGTTTGAATAGTGATCATCAAGAAATATTAAGCTACCAAATGTGGTGGACGTTTCTATAACCAATGAAATGAAGAAATAAAATACAACATAAATAGAATAAAGAAATAAAATACAACATAAATAGAATAAAGAAATTAAATATTTGAAAACCAAGAATTATTAAGCTACTGAATAATCAACTAAATAAATTAAGAAATAAAAGCAAGTATAAATATCATAAAGTAAATAAAGGAAAACGATCAACAAAGCAATTATTTGGTTGCCAATATACTGCATTACCTACAAATATTTCCTGTCTACATTAGCAAATGAAATGGGCAAGAATGTATTGTTTTAGAAAAATAAACCCTCTTATAATATAAAGAATTTAAATACAAGTAATTTTGTGGAGTATACCATTTTATGAACCCTTGTTATGAAGTATATCATAACCAGATCATTTTAGTTAAATATTCTCAACCAGTATAAACTAAAGTAACACTTATACTAGTAAGAGTTTAATAATTGTCATTTGTTACTCATAATAACTGGTTTAGTTTGAATTTTATTACATTCTTTCAAATTTATTGCATTGAATAAGGATTAATTGCCTTCTTTAACACAAACAATGAGAACAATTAGTTGAGCGGAACAAATAGTTAGTATTTTTATCTGAAACACTACTAGAGGTATAAAAAAAAATATGACTATTTATCATATTTATACATTTTTATATCTTATATAACATTAATATTTGTTGAAATACGATATAAAGCTCTTTAAAGGGTTCCCAGACAACTGTTGCCATAAGTCTAAGCCGAGTGTGAGCAGCATAAATCAGTAGGCTAGAATATGTTTCCTAATTTTAGAATTGGAGGGTGTAAAGACTTAATATATTTTCTTTGGAGAGGTTATAAAGACCAGAGGTAAAGGAAATATAACTCAGAAATAAATAACTTGTCCAATTATTGTGAAAATATCAAAGGGCTTGAAAATATTTTAAAAGTACATTAAACAGATGAAGGAAGGAGATTAAACATATACCTGAATTAAAAAGGACTTTACAATTATTTTTTTTAAATTTCTGTAAACATAATTATCTAGATAAACTTAAATTTATGTATACTATATCAATACGTATTATATCGTATGTAGTGAATATAACAAAAATGTTTGGGAATTTTTTAGCTGTAATTTTATATTGCTTTTGATCATCACTTGAACTGAGAAATGGAGACAGTAGGTCCAATTTTGTAGACACGGTCATTTATCAAGACGACTTAAAATTGCTTTCAAACCAAATTAATATAAAGAGATTATACTACACATGTACTAAAAATCAGTAATGTGTATTTTAGTTTTGGTGAAGATATGATCAGATATAAATGTAGGTAAGATATAAATGTAATGTAGTTAATGTGTGAAATTCTTTCAATTTCAACTAATATATAGTTTCATGTAAAATTACAATTTATTTTTAAATCTACAGTATATTTTCCTATGAAACTTCATTTGATTCATTCCTTTTACCACTAAGATTGTATTAGGTAAAAAGAATTATTATTTTCATACGTTAACAAACTATCATATTGAATAATAGCCATAAATTTGATTGCTCCCTTAATAAATAACACATTAATAATGTAAGCTTGAAATAAAAGAAAGAAAGTTAAGAAAATAAAAAGTAGTATCAAAAACCTCTGTAGATTTAATTTAAGGATTGTTTATCCCAAGCTAGGAAATCAAATATAGAATAGAGTGATTTGTCAAAAAAATATTTTGTACTTTTTTTTTTAATTTAAAATTTTCCAAATTTTATAAGTCATTTTAATAATGAAAACGGGCATTTTTAAATATGTTTACAACGTTTAAATATAGAATACAATATAGAACATTGTAAAATAGTATCAAAAACATTTGACTATTTTTAAATAAAATACTTATATTTAAATGTAATAGCTGCACAATCAGTATCCAACTTCATAATCAATAATCAACTTCGTATTCCCTTCATAATCAGTAATCAACTTCGTATTCACTTCATAATCAGTAATCAACTTCGTATTCACTTCATAATCAGTAATCAACTTCGTATTCACTTCATAATCAGTAATCAACTTCGTATTCACTTCATAATCAGTAATCAACTCGTATTCACTTCATAATCAGTATCCAACTCAATCAATTATAAATCTAAAAGTTTATTTACATCACAGTTACAGTTTACCACAAACGCACAGAAATATAAAAAGAATAAGTTAAACCAATTTTAACTTCAACAATGAAAAATAAAATAAAACATTGTAAATAAATAAGACAATTTCACTTTAAAATACCACTAAATCATCGTGAAAACTAAAAACAATACCTTGGCACCTGGACGACTTTAAATTGATAGATATCAGTGTAATATATAAAAATAAATTTATTATATCGAAATAGCAGATATTAAGACAATAATTTACAAAGTTAGTATCTAGTCGCTTTATTATGCATTCTGAATTCGACATGTAAGCAAATGCTGTTTTTAAACAAGTAATACAAAAAAAAAAATTTAAAGTCAATTCTTACTTTTTTTCTCATTATATTGCAGAAAGTTCTTTATAAATAATTTTCATTCATTTTTTAAGTTTATCTGGTGCCATCTATTAGTAGATATATGCAACTTAAATCTAAAAAACTAACATTAATGAATTAAATTTAATTACTGAATTAATATTTGAAAAACTGTATTAACATCAAGAGCCGTCCACTACAAGTTTAAAATAATGTATTTGAACTTTAGTGGATGAATAAAAAGTATTTTATGAACGATTGAAAATTTGAACAAGAATCTGATGTTACATTATCATTTATGAATTAAAAGTTTTCGGAAAATACAAATCAAAAAAATAAATAGATAAACAGTACATATTCAGTTATTAAATATCGATTTTCATTACAATTTTTTTTTTTTTAAGTTTTAAAGAAATGTAAATTATATCAGAGAATATTTAAAAATGTAAATTTTCTAATTATTACTATTTTATCATTATATATAAATTTATATTTGAGTAAATTGTATTGCTTTATGAAATAATTTATTTAAAAAAGGACTTCTTTAGAAATTCATAACAAATTTTCTAGAAAAAAACAGTTTTTTCCTTGTCTAGACGAAAATTTAAATCTTAATAACTAAGGTAAATTGAATTACCCTAAATAAATAAATTTTCACTTCCGTTTGCATGTTATTTTTATGACATAAATTAGAAAGGAATTTCCTGAATTTTGTAAATATCTTTTGGATAGAAAATCATTCTTAACTTTCATTTATGATTTAAGCTAACTTTATATCTTCGTCTATAATATATTAAGTTTATTTATTACTTATAATTATGACAAAATAATAAATAAACTTAATCGAAAGTATAAATTATTACTAGAAATACAAAGCTTTAATACTTTTCTATGTATTAATTCATCAATGTTTTAGAGAGTAATTAAAATTCTCTATGGATAAAAAAATATCTGCACAATTGCATTATGTTAAAGTTGTAAAAAGTAGTAATAATATTTCAATAAGTATTAAAAAAATTAAATTACTTACAAATTACAGTTTAGAATGTGTGAATATATTTTTTGCTTATTTCATTAACGGAAATCTAATATATATTGTTATGATTGTTAAATTAACTTTCAGTAACATAATTAAACCTTAGACACTATTTTGAAGAAAAAAATGAAGTAATTATCTGCTTATATTGTATGAAACGTTATTATTTTTTGTTTGGTTTATGTGGCATAGTAAATTTAATTGTTAGCATAATAATAATTATAAATTAATGATATTATAAAAATTTATTATTTATAGTTATTTATTACTTAACTTTTATTACTTAATATTTAAATATTAATATATATATATATATAAATAATTTATCTTAATAAATATTCTCATCTCTATTAGCATTTAGAAAATAATGACCTTAATTTATGTACCTATTGAATGAAAGAGCAATTTATATTATATTATAATCCTTAATTTTATTCGTCAGTCATCTGATGTCTATTTATTGACATAGAAACGTATTTGGAGCGTTTTTATTCATTATCAATTAGAATTATTCTATGTGTCTTTTTAAATATCTGCATTGCAATATTGGTAAAAGCTTACAGAAGTCCCTTATGATATGAATTTAATAGTCTTAAATTATATATTAATTAAAAAATGTTGTAACCATTATAATTTTCAGTTAAAAAGTATTAATTCTGTTTTCAAATGTCGACTAATGTTCGATATATAGCAGATTCATCATTATTCAGGATGCATCAAGTGAGGCTGCTTTCCAGCAACTACATTCTAAAATCACAATTCAATAGGAACATCCTACATCAATTAGTTTTCTAAGTTTTTGCACTCATCATTTTTTTTCATCTCAAAAACTTCAGAATTCATTTCAGAATTTCTGGCTTACGAATTGTTTTTGTCATTAAAGGGAGTATCTCTTGTGGGATTTGAAGAACAAAGAATCGAACTTTTTAATTTTGGAGCTCATCGTATTAACCAACGAGACAGATTTAATTTCAACAGTATTAAAATGTTAAACAATGTATTGCAGATTTATAATGCTAGTTCATTTTTTTTATCAATTACATGCTTGGAGCTTAATGGCCGAATGAGTAACGTTTGGTGCCACAGGTTTCGGATTCGAGTCCCAGCGGTACCATGAATATTTGTAGTGGTTCGAAATCCACCTTAAAATGTAGGTCCCAGTTTAATATGACTGTTGGGAGTAGGGATGGCAATCCTACCCCGTAAAAAATGTCCCCTGTCTCGAAATCTGCCAGTAGACAGTCAGCCGTTATCCACCAATCAGCTGCTTTGCCAATAAATAATAAATAGATCTTTACGATTTTTTAAAATTATAAAAATAAAAAAGATTGTTCTATAAATTATTTTCGACTGCTAATACAATCATATATTAACTTTTAAACTTTAGTTTTATCTGTATATAAATAATTTATCTTATAAATATTATTATATCTATTAGCATTTAAAAATGCTGACCTTAATTTATGTCCCTATTGAATGTAAAGAGCGATTTATATTACATTACAGCCCTCGATTCTATTCGTCACAAGTAATTATCACCGAATGTTTGTCCATCCATCATACGAGACCACATAAATAGTCTTCCTGTAGATAAGCAAGAAGGGGAAAACTAAAACAATTTGCTGTATCAGATATATATTACTCGGTATTCAAGCGAAAATAAAGGGGGAAAGTGTACGTAATAAATAAATAAAATAAAAGTAAGGCCACTTCTTCCATTTTGTATTATCTTCCGCTCTTTGGCGCAATGATTCATGGGATAGATTGTCTATTGTCAGCTTAACGGTTGGTAATCAGCAATTTTTTTTTCTTTTATTTCCCCTACTCTTCCCTTTTTTTTTTTGGGAATTTTTTTTTTTTTTTTTTTTTTTTTTTTTTTTTCGTATCTTTAGGTCCGATGGCCGAAACGGATCGGTCATGTAGGTTCTTTCCCAGGTTGCTTGAATGTTGGTCGCTTTCCTTTTTTTCGCCAATTTTCTTCGCCAAAGTATAGATGTACTGTCGATGAAAATCTTATATTGTGCTGTAGTCTATTTTTTTGTTTTTTTTTTTTATTGTCGTTGTAAGACTTTTTGTGGCTCATTTGCAAATGGTCTTATTGTTAAATAATATAATCAGAATAAATTCGCCCTTGTTTGTTCATGCTGCTATTCTGTTAGGTAATTGTATAAAAATTGCTGCAGTATTATTATCAGTATCCCCAAAACATTTTGGTCAAAGTGTGCCATTGTTTAATTTTTCTTCTTAAAATTTTGGCCAATATTTGGAGTACAGTATACTCCTTATTTCTGAAACAAATATGAAAAACAATAGCCAAAATGTTTCATTAATACGTGGCACTTGTCGACTATACATAAATAGCACAATGCTTTGTATTAGTATTACAAAATTTAATTATTAGCATAAAAATCGATACAAAAATTTTTTAAGAAAAATATCTGTTAAAAAGTCCCAAATTATTTAAAAATCTTTTTTTTTTTTTTAATTGTTGTAAAAGCTACATTTAAATGCAACATAAAAATTCAAAGCAACAAATACAAACAATACTAATCAAATTATATAGTACATACAAATCATATTGTTATTCGGTTTGAAATTTAGTCATATTTATGTTTGTTTGTTTGTTTTTCTTATTTTAAAGTAACAAGTTGGATTTTATGAACTAATGTTGTCATCTCTTATATTTTCTTAGATTTAATAATCGTACTACTTCGTTACAAAATGTTCAAATATATGTTTTATAACTTTCCCTATGCGCTTAGCAAAAACTTTTATAACCTAATTCAAAGCGACAGGTGATTCATTTGAAGAATAAAGTCTTTTTTTGGTCTGTTTTTTGCAATAACTTTGGATAGATACCCTATGATATAATAAGTATAGAAATATATACAAATATCACATAAGAAATTATTAGTGTTACCTGTACATAAAAATGAAACAGGAAACATAAAATAACAACCTACCATTTGCTTTACAAAATGTTAAACATGGATACTTGACGTCAGATTAGTCAGACATTTAATTTAACAGATCAATTTCATTAATACTTAGCATCAGATATTCTTTGTTTTTATGCTACATCGATTTGTGTCACGACAGCCCACTGATAGATAAAGAATACAGGGTACTGCCTTCCGAGACGACTCTTATGAGTAACTATCCCAAAAGGGAATGGGTGAAAAAGCTATTCAATATTGAAGATTACCGATGCTTTAAGGATATACTTTATACTCTCGTATATTGATAATGTGTCTCTCATGTGACATGTAAATATGGAAGACAATAATAATAATAATACGGAAGACAAAATCACCTCTGGCTAGATTCATGTTCACAGGTTGTACCTAGCCTGTGTTTAGGAGACTCAGATTCAGACCCACCCCACTGGTGATATCCGTTTCAGACAATGCATTTATATACGAGCACCTATGGAAATTTAGCTATTGTATATAAGCATCTTGCATGAAAAGTCAGGCTGATTTCTGATGAGTGATTTTAGGGTTTTCTCCTATACAACTCACAATTATCTCTTTCCTTCCATATCCTATCAGTGGTCTTCATGAGTATATTTGTGGGTGGTATAGACTACCGAAGTACAATAAAAATAAAACACTTTCATTATCTTCCGTAGTGGGACTGATTTAGAAACTACTTATGTAGGAACTACGTTGCAAACTACTATGGCAAAATAATACGTACGAAATAAATCAAATTTCATTATTATAAATATTTTCTGGCTGATTTCATTTTTTTTTTTTTTTTCAAATATTTTACCTTTAATTTAAAAAAAATAACAAGTATGCCAAAGGGAATAAAAAATTATAAATAAATACCTTTGATTTTAAGAATAATGACTCTAGAGATTGTAATGTTAGTAACTATATTAAAATAACAGTTGAAGAGAATATCCAATAGCAATAACTATCACTAATCAGAAACTATATGTTAAAAATGCATTTACGTTGTTTTCATTTTCTTTGCACTGTTTTAACAATTTTTTTTTATTATAAAAAATTATAAACTTCAGAGACGATTTACTTAATATGTACCTTTTTATTTTTTATTTATTTGCCATAAAAAATGATCTTAGTTCAATGTATCATTAAAAGTGATCATATTGTACAATATCTCACCCCTCCCCATTACAACTTTATTATGACTTATTTTTTTCATCATCATGTCATTTCATGTCATTATCGTAAAACAAGATGTACTTAAAACCAAAAGTAAAAAAAACAGCACTCGGTCGCCAAATGTGGCAACCCTACCTTAACATCGTCGGAATGGCTCCCACTCGGGGGTTCATCATCTAAGGAGATAAAAGGGAGGAAAAAGGGGGCATTAAAATTCTACGAAGGAGCTGAATCAGCCCCCCTCCATCCCAACTTAATTATTTCTGCCCCCTAATGAATCAGTATCGCCTGCCGAATTGATTCTGAAGTGGCAACACCCTCCCCCTCCACCACCCCTCATGGCAAAATCGTTGGGGCTACAATGCCAAGAGTATCACTCGGAAAAAAATGGTAACGGAGGAAATCAGACCATTGAGTTGTGTGAAAAGTTACACAAAATGTTAATAAGGAAATTTGGACGAATTGAAGGAGCAGTTGGAATGAAGTATGAAGTGGAACTGAAGTGGCTCTCAGACGTTATTCTTTGGTTTGAAAAGGGTTTCGAGATCTCTGATGGATTTCGTCGACAATTTAAGAGAGCTAGGTGGAAGATGAAAAGTTACAATGTTATTAGTACGACCTCGGTTAGTGAGGGAAAAGTGAGTTAATTAAAGGGAAAAATGAGAGGTTTTTGGACTTGTGTGTTGTTTTGAAATAATTAGGTTGGTAAACAAATTAGAGGGATGAGTTAAAATTAGTATCATATTTTCATTTCCTTTGATAAGATGTGCTAATTTGGTATTATTTCTTATGGTAGCAATTTAGAGTGCTTGAGTTTACAATAACAAAACAAGTTTAGAAGGCAAATAAAATAAGTTCATATCTAATTTAGGAAATGATGAGAAGGAAGGGCACAATAGTTCCAATACTTATCTTTTGTCACATTGTTCCATGAATCTATTTAACTAGTTTACTATACTATAAACTATATATACTACATGTTATACATCACTTCTATTGGTAAAAACTCTTTTTCCTTACTGGGAAGTTGATGTTTTAGTATCTGTATTAGAGACTATATGTTTTTTTTTTTATGTAAAACTATTTAGAAATTTCATGAACTTTATGAAACTTTTTGTATGAAGCCAAATATAAAAGAGAAGTCTGATGGCCACTTTGATGTGTGAGAGGTTTTTGGACATGTGTGTTGTTTTGAAACAATTAGATTGGTAAACAAATTAGAGGGATGAGTTAAAATTAGTATCATATTTTCATTTCCTTTGATAAGAAACATAAGATGTGCTAATTTGGTATTATTTCTAATTTTGTTGCGTTAAAACATTTGTGAACTTATTGCAGCAATTTAGAGTCCTTGAGTTTATAATAAAAATAAGTTAAGAAGGCAAATAAGATAAGTTTATGTCTAATTTAGGGAGGAAGGATTCGACACTCAGTACTTATAATTAAACCCATATATTTAGACTAGTTAACAACACTAGTCTATTAGTTTATTACACTAGTTTACTTTTTACTATATACTATATACTACAAGTAAATTAGTAAAAAAATCCCCCAAAAAACTGAAATCTTGAACAATTAAAAACCTTACTGTTATGAATAGTAAAACAAGCCATTAAATACAAATATTTAAGAATATTAAAGCTCATTTCTACTAGATACTAAAATATTACTTCATTGTAAAAACAACCAATCGGAAGATTGATCATCTATTTACTCAAGCATTAGATTGGCTGTGACGTGAGATTTTAGAGTCCGGTAGAAATCCATCTGTTCCGTATAAAATCTTTTGCAAAAAATTATGTGTTGAGTTTTTAATATTCTTTGGCGCAAGGATCTGTGTCCTTTCAAAGAAAATGCTTTTATAATTTCGATTTAATACGGTATTAATACCGGTAGTAGAAATTTTAGAAAAAAAAAAAAAATAGTAGGGGTTTTTTTGTTTTACAGTTTTATTATTATTATTTACTTATAAATTATAACAGTATATAACGAATCACACAAAATTAATAGGAACATCTTATTTATTTAAATCATAAAAATTGTAAATATCACTATTCAGTCTGTGGTACTATTACAAATTTTTTGAAGCGTTATCTTAAAAAAACATAATACATCAATTGTACTACCAATCGGAAGTAATTTATGCAAAAATTACCAGCTGTCGGAAACGCTCTTTCAGCATCTACGCTAGTGGGTGGTACTGTTAGCAATGTGCGATATACTTTTTCCAAGTATTTACTTCTAAATCCATCCTCTTCAAATAAATCTATTTCTCATCGGATTATTTTGATTATTTTTTATCGGATTATAGTGTCATCATAATCTTCGATAACTGTACCGAATTCTTCTGAATGGAGATAGGTTTGTGGAGAATAGAATAAGAATTTGTTATAGAATAAAGAATTTTACAGATAAGAATTCTTTCAGAGACAAGAATTTTAAATTTATAGTAAATACGAAAAACCGGTATTTCAACTTGTGAATACCGGTATTACAAAAAAAGAAAATGCTCAAAATTTATCAGCATCCCGGTATACCGGTTTTGCAATCCCTACTAGTGACGAAAGTAACGCATTTTGGTGTTCGTTGGTCTATTAAACATATTTATTGAAAACCAATTTTGAAAAACTTATTTTTAATTATTAACGCTTAGCGCTTTTTCTAAAATTAATTTTTCTATAAAAATGTTTACACATTGATATTTTTATCATTATAGAAAATTCAAGAATTTTTCATCAACTGCAATAGCAATCATGTAATTTACATTTAAAACAGAAAGACAAAATATTTTATATGTTTTTAATAATTTTTCAACTGATCAAAATAAGCAAATAATTTAAATTTTTTTCCAGCAATTTAACAAATCTATAAACTTACAAACAACTTAACTACAAAGTTATTCTTCGAGAATTACCTAATTAAATTAATTCTACAGTAAACTTAGTAATACAGGAAATAACATAACTAAAAAAAAATAATGAAACGCTATCCAATCTTAATATTTCTTAAAAAGTTAAATATTGCTTATTTACGTGGCGAACTTTTTTATATTGAGTATTGATTTTAAAGTGGCATGTACCTTTTAACATGTGCCTGAATGGCCGAGTGGCTAGCGCTCGGTATCACAGGTTTCGGGTTAGAGTCCCGGTGGTGCCATGGATGTGTGTAGTGGTTCGGAATCCACTTTTAAAATGTAGGTCCCGGTCTAGTATGATCGTAGAGCGTTGTGGGGGCATTGTTACTCCCGCGTCCGTGGCTTATCTTCAAGTTACACTGTAATGCAAAGTGAGTGCGTCTGTGCAGCGCTTGCCTTAAGGCATCCATGACCAAGCTGTCTAAGTGTTTGCCAGCTGCATTAGAAAGAAAAAAAAACATTTTAACATTTTTTATGTTTTCGCTTATAGAATGCTTACTAATTTTTGATAGCGTATGAAACAAATAGAACCATTTGACAGCTTTGAACAGAAGTCAACGACGCCTCAAAACACGTGAAGGGTATATATTAGACCAAATATGACCCCAAAATGCAGTCTATAATGTACCAACAAACACAAGTGGGAAGTTCGTATGACATTTAAAAAAAAAAGTAATAAAAACAAATAAAAAATGAAAAAAATGTAATTCATTTGCAATTTTCATTTATCATGTGTGATCATATTCCATCAATGATTAAGTGAATACTTTAATACGTAATATTAAGTGATGATTAAATTACCTTCATAACCATAATTGATCCTTAGACAGTATTTTGAGTTAATTTAATTAATAATTTATTTACGTTCTGAAAAGCCAGGCAATTCAAGCTGAAGTACAAAACACATTACATAACACTGGCATTTTAATATTTAATGATATTATTAAATAGAAATTTACTTACAATTTACTATTTAATGGTATTAGTAAATAGTAATTTATTCACAATTTACTGTTTAATGATATTATTAAATAGTAACTTACTCACAATTTGCTATTTAAAGATATTATTAAGTAGTTATTTACTATTTAAGGATATTTTTAAATAGTAATTTACAATTCACTATTTAATGATATTATTAAGTAGTACTTTACTTATTTACTATTTAGTGATATTATTAAGTAACACTTTACTTAAATTTTACTATTTATTATTATTAAATAGTATTTTACTTTTTACAATAGTAATATAATAGTCATTTACTTACAATTAATGATGTCTTAGCAATACATATTTCATGTCATTTTAAAATAAACATAGCTGAAAACAGTTGGCAAATGACTCTTGATTTTAAATGAAAAATTTTGAAATAAATTCATGCTTTGATGCGTTAGCAGATTAATCTCGTGGAACTTCTGTTTTTATTTACTATCTCCCTAGGTCATTTTTTAGCTGAATTTATACAATATCATGATAAAAACTTTTACAACTAACATGCAGAAAATTAAATATGATTTTGATAATGAAGATTAAAAATGACTTTTTAATCACAGTCCACTTGGGTTTATGTATACATTCCTCTTATAGTCCTAGGGCAGATGATGTAAGGAGTATATTGACTTCCAGAAGGATTTATGAATAAATGCCCTGTATTTGCGTGTCATTGCAGAATTTCAGAAATTTTTCTTCCAGTATTGCTTCCTTTTTGCTTATTTTATAAAAATCCCTATAAATTTTCATTCCACAAAGTTGGCAGTTATGGTATTATTTTTTCCCTTTTGAAAACCGTCCAATTGGCTGGAGTTCTGGTCTTTGATACCATAGGCATTAGGTACGAATCCTGTCGGTGGCATGGATGTACGTAGCTGTTCGAATCCACTTTAAACTGTAGGTCCCTGTCTGCTTAGCCCTCGTGAGCACAAGACGACCGTGAGCGACAAACCAATCCAGACAAAGATGCGAGCCTCTTGTGCACACACTATTTAAATATTCATCAAAGTAACTTGTTTCTGAAGGCAATAGATTCGAATGTAAAAATGACAGAGTATTGTTGAATATAAAAATAATTTTCTTCTTAGAAAATCATTCACATTGTTAAACTTACTTAACCATCAGTTGTAATCACTTTAATTACAGGAAGATACAATAAAAGCGTAAATTCCAACAGATTAATCTCCTCACTCGTCCTGAATGATTTTTATTTCAAAGTCTGTCATTCAAAATCAAGAGTCATTTGCCAACTGATTTCAGTTATATGTGTTTTTAAACTTGACATGAAATATGGATTGCATGGATGCATACACTCAAGAGCAAAACATTATGACCACTACATTTTGCAATGAGCTCGCCTGGATGATGTGGAAGGCACGTGATCAGGTGGGAGTGGTATTTAACTGCTGCTGGAGAGTCTGAAGAATCATTCTTTTCACTTACTTCTGTATTGTCTTCTGTATGTCTGTCTGTGGGTCTGTGGTCATAATGTTTTGACTCTTGAGTGTATGTAATACATGAAATGATGCAATGATACAATACAATAAGTATTTCATGCATGTATATACATATGTAATACATGAATATAAAATATGCAGTACATAAAATATGTATTGCTAAGACAGCATCAATACATTTGAAGTAAAAAGTTAATTGACAATTACTTAACTATCAGTTTTAAAAACGGCATGCCATTGTTTTACCATTGCCATTTATGGCACAATTTTTCCTTCACCACATGCAACAGGTTAGGGAAAGAAACCCATTAAACAAGACAAACATGCAAGTAAAAAAAAAAAAGGAGGAAAGACATGGCGATCAACAGTTTAAAGCTGTCAGGTGGAACGGACAGCATTTTTGACCACGCCGAATTAATAAAAACCGCCCAACGAACTCAAAAATCCAACAACCGATCATGGAAAGGTGCGACAGAATTAAAGAGCTCTATAATTAACTCTCCAATTCTCTTTCGAAAAGAGAGAGGGAAAAATTCGGAAGGACTCATTTTTAATTATTCCCCCTCCTAAATCCATCTTCCTTAAAACTAATTTTCGTCTCCAAAAGTGCTTACAGATTGATCTTTTTGTCAGCACAGGAAACTCGAGTACAGCTTAACAATCTCAACAATTGATGGTTTTTTTTTTTTTTTTTTTTTTTTTTTTTTCTGTTATGCGCGGCGGAATCTTGCGCCATGGTTTCTTTTCCTTACAAACGTGTTTGCTTTTGAAATTAGTATTTTTGTATTTTGCCTCTGCTTTTAATCCGCTTAAATCTTCCTCGCACGATTTGCCAGTGTTTGTCTCTGCACATTTCGCCTCCTGTTTTATATAGCAGAGGTGTTGGTTTGTTTTTTTTTTTTTTTTTTTTTTTTGTCACTTTAATGAATTCTTGGCCCTGGTGTAATGTTTGACGATTATTAAAACTTGATATTATGTGATTATTTTAGAGCTTGTTGTTTTATTTCAAGGAGCTCCTAAATTAATTTCGATTCACCAAGAGTGTGCGTCTGTTTTAAGTGTGCTTTAAGGAAGGGAGATAAAGGATTTAAATTTTTTTTTTTTAATTTTTAATCTTTTTCTTTTCTGTATAAAGCACTGATTTAGATACATTGTTTTTGAAGAAGGGTTTGTTTAAAATGAAACTTTTTTTTTGTTTGGTTTATGAGTATTGTTTAAGAACTTAAATGAATCTTCTTTTTTTACTTTTAAGGTATAGACAAATATGAATAAATTATTTATTAAAATTAAAAAAAAAAAAAAATAACCATGTTTTAAAAATTTCTTAAATTATTTGTTTGTTTAATGTTTGTAATAGTTTATTACAAGAGCATGTCAACATAACAATTATAATTTCATTTTTTAATATTTTTAGAAAGTTTATGAAGATTCATAATTTAATTATTTTTAAAATGTATAAATTTCTATAATACGATTTAAGTTAAATTTAATTTAATAGTTCTGTCATTTTTAAAGGTTTCAATACATAAAATTATCATTTGTTAGTGTTCGTTACTTAAATTGTTACATGATAATAAAAAATTTGAGAGCATTTTTAATTATGTTATTTTTTTATATTTTTATTTATGTTGTCTTTTTTATTTTAATGCGCATTTAAATTATTGAAATTTATTCTTTCTAACTGAAATTATCAATTGATTTTAAGACGGTTTAATTTTCGGTGTATGTTTTTGTATTCTAACAAATTATAAAATTCTTCAAAATCTAAGGGTTTTTTTTAAAAGAAAATAATAATAAAATAATTCTAGTTTTAATTTATTACTTGTATGTTTGATAAAAAAACTAATTTTTTCTTATTACTTCTTATTTTTCATAAAAAGTTTCAAATTATTTCAGATGCATTTTTGATATAAACCGAGCGAAAATCTCAATATAAGCAATATGCTTTATTTTTAAGTGCCTTCTACGCAAATAAGAAATTTATTAATATGATAATTACCACTAATAGGCCCAGACGTTAAATTATAAATAATAAAATTTAACGCTAAATAAAATTAACGCTTACAAGTAAAAAAAATTTCCACCATTTTTTAAAATCAATACTTTTCATTTTAGTTGTTTGAAGGAACAATTTTGAGTCTGTAAAGATGTTTACTCAGACAGTCATGTCCAGTGGCTAGTCGGAAATGAGCGACTGAACCACTACAAATCATCCATGGCTCTACGCCTTGGAACATTACATAGATTTGGGATGGCATTCTTCCAGGACTTTTGGGAAACAAGGTCAAATTAGATTAAATTTGGATATATTTGTCTTCTAAATTTATAATTTAACTGTAAAATTTTGCAAATTTTGCTTAGTTTTATCCCCCACGAGATTATTTTGGATATATTTGTCTTCTATAATCTATAATTTTGAAAAAATTTTGGAAATTTTGTCCCATTAGATTTGTTTGGAATTTGAATTTCAGATTTTTTTTATTTCCAATGGCAGATTATGAACAGTTACAGAACAACGAAAAATAAAAAGAACAGAGAAAACAACAAAACATGCTGCAACAAAGTTCATTAATCCAGTGAAGTAGATGCTTGGAGTCCATGGAACTCTGTTTACGCAGTCATGTTTAGTCGGAAATGTATTTCTTCCCTTTTTTATATCGCTCGGCGAGAAAAGTCTTGCTCAGAGCAGGACAGTGAAGTAGATGTGAAACAGAGTCCACTGGCCGAGAAAAGTCTTGCCAGAGCTGCACAGAGTGCATATCGGGGAAGGAACAATTTTGAGTCTGTAAAGACGAAGAGGGAAGGAGACATAATGCCAAGTTGTAGATCTTTTAGCCACTGAAAAGTGTTACCAGGTGCACCATGGGGAGGTAGATTTACTGCGCAACGTTTATTTGCTACTTATCCGCTTATAATTATATTAAATGAGAGGATATGCAAAAATGAGATATAAATCTCAATAAAGTCTTAACTCTTTCCACCGTAATGGGTGAAGAAATTTTACACGTTGTAATTAGGGATTGCAATATCGGACCAAAAGTTCAATACCGGTATTCGGTATTTTTTAGGTCATAATACCGGGATACCGGTTTTAATATCGGTAGTAGAAATTTTAGAAAAAGAAAGAAAACGCAGGTGTTTTTTGTTTTATTTGCCAGTTTCATTAGAGCATGTAAATATCACAAAAATATTTGTAACAGTATATAAAGTTTCACAAAAAAAAAGTAAAGGAACATCTTATTTATTTAAACCTCAAAAAAAAGTGTAAATATCACTATGCAGTCTGTGGTACTAATACAAATTTTTGAAAAATGTTCTTAAAAACATAATGCATCAATTGTACTATCATTAAGCCTGAAACGTAATTATGTGCAAAAATGACCAGCTGTCGAAAACGCTCTTTCAGCATCTACGCTAGTGGGTGGCACTGTTAGCAATGCGCGATATACTTTTTCCAAGTATTTACCTCTAAATGCCTCTCTTCAAATAAATATTTTCTCGTCGGATTGTTTTGGATACAGCTGATTTTCGTATTGTAGTTTGGTTTGTTGAAATTTTTTAGTTATCGCTAATTCTAATTTTTTTGTTCAAGAGACAATTAATTTTCACTATCAACATTAGTGTCATTATAATCTTCGATAACTGATCGAATTCTTCTGAATGTGAATAAGAATTCTGAAGGGCTGTCAATTCTGGTTCTGAATTCTAAATAAGAATTTACAGATAAGAATAAGAATTTCACAAATAAGAATTCACAGATAAGAATTCTAAATTTCTAGTAATACCGAAAAACCGGTATTTAAACTTGTGAATACCGGTATAACAAAAATGTACTGTACAAATGGCTCAAAATACCGGCATTCGGTATCCCGGTATACCGGTATTGCAATCCAATAGTTGTAATAGGATAAATAAATTTAAGTTGCTTCAAGGACATTCGTGATTGGTTGCCTCATTGTTCATGAACTGTAAGTGCGTCACACTCCCTCTTACCATATATTACACATAAAATTTATAATAAATCGCCGTTTTTATTTTCTTTATAAATTGATTTGTCGATGAACGATAATTTTTTTTTGCACACTTTGGGCTAACTAGGTTTGAATTATCGCTCTACTATCATTTTTCGCACACTTTAGACTAATTAGACCGGGACCTGCAGATTAACGTGGACTCCAAACCCCTCACAAACATTCAAGCCACAGCCGCAGGACTCGAACCTGAAACCTGTGGTACCAAAGGCCAGAGCACTAGTCAATTGGCCATCAGGCCGCCTTTGGGCTAAGCTAGATCGGGACATACAGTTTAAAGTGTATTCTGAAACACTTCATGCACCAGCCAGATTTCGAATCTGAAGTGTGTGGAACCTGAAGTACCTGAACTACCAAGTGCCAGAGTACTACCAATTGGCCATAGGGCCGTTCATTTATATTTGGTTTCATATAAGTAGTTTCACAAAGTTGTATGATGTTTCTAAATGGGTTTGCATAAAAAACAAAAACATGCAGTCCCTTAAGCAAAATACTAAAACATCAATTTCCCACTGTTTTGCAAAACAGCCTTTACTAATATAGTGGTTACTAATTTACGAATTTAGAAAAATACTCAGCCTCAAAAGACTGAACATAACAATGAAGGATAAATTAAAATAAAGTACTGTTTGAAGGATAAAAAATTTTCCTTTACTAAATATCACACTTTGTCTTCTTCATTGGTTTGGTTTGTTGCTCTATGGTCATCCTGTGCACACTTTGGGCTAATTAGACCGGGAACTACATTTTAACGTAGAGTCCACTAACGAACATCGATAACAAACATCCGTGGGTTCCACTAACCACTAACAAACATCTATGCCACCGTCGGGACTCGAATCTGAAGTCTTTGGTACCGAAGCCCAAAGCGTTAGACAGTTATCCATCAGGCCGCTACCTTCATTGGCGCAACAGCATCATGATGAGGCACGACCGTCTGCCTACTAGCAGATTTCAAGACAGGAATATTTTTTGCTTTACAGGGTAGGGTTAGTCAGTCCTACGTGCAACGCTCTGCAGTCATAATAGACCGAAAACTACGGTTTTAAAGTGGATTTCGAACCCCTACAAACATTCATGGAGCTGCCGGGACTCAAACTCGAAGTCCCTGGCACTGAGCGCCACAGCGCTAGTCATTCAGTCATCAGGTCCGAAATATCACACTTGGTATACATAAAATCAATTATTAAAGGCGTATCACGTACCATTACAATTAACATTCTCAGTACAATATTTCATCTACCCTCCTACTGAGTGTATATTGTAATGGGGAAAAGGATAAATATAAGGTTAATACTAAATAATAATAATTAAAAATTATAATTGTTATTAACCCTTCTTTAATAACATGTCACTTTCCTCCTTAAACCAACCTCTCAATAACATTAAGAACTCAGACTTTACTGGTTCCAACAACACTCCATTTAATTCAGAGCTCATTAAAAAATGAAAAGCCACTGGAAACGCAGTTCCACTTGCCCCTAAATCACCATGCATCGCTCTGGAGAGGCCCTAAATCTCTGGACCGCTCCTCCACCCCCATCTTGATCAGTGGTCAGTGCGTGAGGGGGCCCTTGACGGACCTGGTCATCGCGTTGACGCTGATTAATTAGACGTCCCTGATGATGGGAGGGGGTGGGCCGAGAGGCGTCGCTCGCGAAATTTAACCTTAAGTGTCCATGGAATTGATTCAGGGATCTGCTGTGGGGAGGGCGCCGTCAAAACGGAAGGGCACTTGCATATGGAAAACGTGCAAGGTTTGGGCACCCACTAAGAAGATTCCATTTTGTTGCATAGGTTGGGCAATTTTTAATAATGAAGAATATACTTATTGCCTGATTATAAGGCATTAAACTGGTGGAACAGGTTGAGCTAGGTTGACAGATCACCAGGTTTAGGGGGGATTGTCGAAAAATCAGATAGTGCATCTATTTTTAGAAGTATATTACTGCCAGGTTTTTTTGTTAGCAAATAAGGTTTGAGATCAGTTTGGCTAAGAAGATTCCATTTTTCTTAGCAATCAGGTTTTAATAATGAAGAATATACTTATTGCCTGATTATAAGGCATTAAACTGGTGGAACAGTAGTAACTAGCACAGCTAGGTTGAGTGACAGATCACCAGCTTTGGGGGATTATCCCTAAATCAGATAGTGCATCGAAGAAGATTTCATTCAGTTAGCAAATAACTGAGATCTGGTTGGCTTATGCTAAGTGCAAAGAATTTTTTAGTATATTTAAGCCTAATTATAGGTTTTAAACTGTGGGACAGTGGTAACGTGCCAGCTACGTTAGCGATTATCACCAGGTTTTAAACAGATAGTGTGTGAAGATTAATTCTATTAGCAAATAACTGAGATCTGGCTGTCTAATACTAACCACGAACAATTTTTAGCAATGAACTTAGCATCCGAGTAAAATGATCTTTTTTGCTGTAATGTTTTGATCTGCAGACAATTCTTTGAAAAGGGAATCAACTCAACGAACTGGTTAAAATATTATCAGCTTTCCTTTCATAAGTTATACAAAGATACATTAACATTCTTATATTAATTTTAAGTATATGTTTACTGTCTAATTATAAGGCATTAAACTGGCGGGACAGTGATAACAGAGCTAAAGTTCTTTAGGTTTGATTTTGCTATTAGTGTCCGTCCTAGGAGACTAAATTGCTATTCAGACAGCGTCTCTCATTGACAGTCAACCTGGGGGAAATGTTCTGGGGTTTTCTACCATAAAACCAGTGGAGAAGATCATTAAAAGTTAACTCTATTTTATTATATTAATATTTATATTGATGGATATTCGTTGATTTGATTTTATTTTAATTGTAAAAAAAAGATCAAACCAAATCTAAAAATCAGCCTTCAGTGGCATCATGCTTAGACCCTTCTAACTTGATTTAATTTAATTAACTTAGTTTAACTTATTTTTTAATAGCAATGCTATGTATAAAATATTTTTTCACTTTTATAGTATATTTATCAAGTATCACTTTAGCACAAGGGCAATATAGGCAGATTAACATTAAAATTCAAGGATCACTTTTGCTCTAATACTTAGATCTGCAGACATTGCTTTGAAAAATGAATCAACTCAACGAACTGGCTAAAATTTTTGCAGCTTTACTTTCATAAGATGTACATAGATAGACACAATAACACTCTTAAAGATGGTTTACCAGTGCAAATTTGTTCAAAACCCAAATTTAAACTGGAAAAATTGCCAAGACTTACCCAAAAAACCTCACTAAGATTTTAAAGTTATTAAATTAAAGAATTACATATTTTAATAAGTGCTATTCTGATAGTTATTCGAAATTCAAATTTACACCTTGTCTTTTTCATCTTTCATTTCTATAACTATCGTTGACTAACAGTGTCCTTTTGTAAATCATTTGAACATTTTTTGGAGAGGGTACACATTGAAAGATTTTATACATTCTTTTCTTTCTCCAAATTTCTTTTTATTTTCCACAGAAACATTATGTTTTTATATCTAGCTGAAATTTTTAAAGTCACTTTACAATAACTACAGCAACTAGAGTCTTTATCTTTTTTTGGTCTATTCCGCTCAATCGCTAAATTTTGTTTCAATAAGCCCTTCCACCTTGAAACATTGAGCTTACCATTTGCGTTAATTTTCTGGAGTATTTTGCTCCTACTCCATACCATTCCTTCCATAGCCCTCTCTCAGAACTCAGATTAAGTAGTTATCAGTTAGCGTCAGGTCTACCTGGCTAATATTTTTTATTGAAAAAAAACTGACTACATTAAGATTTCCGTGAATGTTTAGACAAACAGCTTTGTTCAAATAAAATTATAATATAGAAAAATTATACTTTTTTCCCATAATAATAAATATTGTTTCATTTAGCAATCAATTACAAAACATAGTTTTTCCACATTATTTTACAAAATAGGTGTATTTTTGTGTGTACCTATTTCGTCGATAAGCCAAGATTTTCAATAATTTTTGACGCACAAACCAGTATTCCAAGATCTAGGTGAAACATAAGAATTGGTATCTGTACCTTAAACTCCGCTTGAAACATATCTAACATGTTTTTATAATCAACAAAAATTAAAAAGCAATCTTTTTTTTTAATAATTATCAAGAGAATTATGAAAAGCAAATCTCAAACAAATTTCAAAAATAAAAGATTATACATAATCAAATGTGACATTGCAGCAATCTCTTTGGATTTGCATACTGTGGACAAAATGTATCCATTGACTATTCCAGAAGGCATAAAAGCCATTCGTACTCCACAATGATTGACAATGCGAGACCAAAAGAGCTTTCAAATGGCTTTTTGCCCGCCAAATATAAATTTCTCTCCCCACACCACCGTAAATCCTCCGCCATTCCAGCTGGCAAAAGGTGGCTTACATCCACTTGTCCATGCATCAAAATTTGCGGGTAAATGTGGAAGAAGCCTTAAAAAAAAGCAGAAACGGCCCTCCTCGGAAAATAAGGACTCATCATCCCATAAAACAAGTCAACTCTTTTGCAACATAAATTCCGGAGCCATTTCAAGAAAGAAAAAAAAAATACAGCACTCAGATAAAATTGAAGACTTTTAAAAATAAAAAATAAAAAAAAAAAATCGCCACCGGAACTTGGTGAAACGAAAGAAAAGATGAATACAAGAAAGGAAAAGGAAAAAAAGAAACATAGGGTGAAGGTTGGCATCCAAAAATGATTGTCGCCAGTTCGAGTAGGCCAGCAAAAAAATAAATAAAATCAGAGGATTTAAGGGGTCTAGGGACTCATAATAATCATAAAAAAAGAGCGGTTCCAGAACATATCCCTGGTGGCCAGCGGGACATCTAAAACTCATGACCCCCTCCCTAGGGGTGGGCTGGTAAAAATCTTCGGGAAATGTCCTCCACCCACCCCCAATCTTTCCGTTCCTTCTAGTCACCAACTGATCCGGTGAGTCGTTTGGCTCGTCTCAAATCCTTGGCGATTCGAAGCTTGTCGCCAAACGAGATTTATATTTCTATCCGTTTCCTGAGATTCCTCGGAATTTATTGATGGGAAAAGATTCAGAGTTTGGATTTCTATTTTCCATTTCTGTAGGGGGTGGAGGAACTGTTCCTCCCTGGCCCTTCTGGAGGAACAGGAAGTTAGGTCGTTTGTAGGGTGTGGGAGGTAGCAAATCGCTACCAGTGAAATTGAAACAGAAAGTTGTTGAATTTAAAGTTAAGGAAATTAGTTGTATAACGAAAGAGATGATTTTTTGATAATGAAGAGAAAATTTTTTAGGCGTTATTTTTTTTTCCTGAAAAGGAAGTATCTGCATATGATGTATATTAAATTTATTTAATTTAAAATTTTTAGTAACTAATCCATGAACAAACACTCAAGGTGAAAGTTATGTTTATCTATGACCACATCTATATTATTATAGCAAAATATTGTAAATGCTTATGAAAACTATGATAAAAGTTATCGCCTTGCTGGAGGTTTACAAAATCTTTGATTGTAGTCATATTTGAAACTCATAACTTTCTAGGACATCTATCCTAGATTTCTTTGTTATATGAGAAGGGATTACCTATTAACTAGATTTCTGTGTTATATCATCTTTTATTTTCTACTCATCTATGACCCTATTTTTGTATACATCATTTTGTACATCATCTATGACCCTATTTTTGTATACATCATTTTGTACTCATCTATTACCGCATCATATGTGTCTGATATCCTTTAATTCAGAAATGGGCAAAGAACAATCAGTAACAGATTTCAAGATCATATTTCAAAAGAGGAAAACTCAAAATTTTATGTTCCAAAACAATTTTAATTTATTCGTGATTGTAGCATATGTGATACCCATGTGACTTTTTGTGTTACTAAAAATTAACATCTTAAAAAACCTGAAACCTAAAAAAAAATCATAATTAAAAATTAGAATATTTTAATCATGGTTTTTCACGATGCTCATGGATATAATTCATGGATACAATTTAAAGTTAAAAATGGTGTTATATATAATCACTAACCAGCATGCATAGTTGTGGTATATTCCAACAGAGTTTACCCTTAAGAGAAGGGAAGGGAAGGGGAAGAGAAGGGTAACCTCTCTGTTCGGTATGTTAAAATCTGGGGTAGATGTCTAGAAAGCCATGAGTTTCAATTATGATTGATAAAGAGTAAACCCTCCACCAAGACAATATTTTTTTGTATCATAGTTTTAATAAACAGCATTTAAAATATTTTGATATAATAACATAGGGAAGAGGAGAGCCTACTAGACTTTCGAATTAGGAAGCCAGTTAGGTACACATCAAGCAAAAAACAGAGCTGAAAGTTACATCGCCAATTCTATGTATGGTAATGATGAATCTATAGACTGGAATATCCTTCCAGTTGAACCTTACCTAGATCATCTTTTCAAATTTTCGTTCAAAATTAGGGTGGAAAAACAGGTAACATATTTGGAGTTTTTCTGTGGTGCATCCTAAGTAAAGTTGAATCTGCTGAAAAATTATCAATGAATTATCGTTTTATGTAAATTAAACTGACAATTATCGTTTTAATGAAATTGAACTGAAAATTATCGTTTTGTTGAAATTGTTAAACAATAATTTTAAACTTATTCGTTGAATCTGCTACAAAATTATAGCAGATGGTTTTTCTGTGGTGCATCAAAGTTGAATCTTCTGAAAAAATTGTTAATTTAGACAATTATCGTTTTAATAATTTTTAAATTTATTGTTGCATTTTAAATACCAAAATTGTTAATTTACCAATAATTTTAGAACTTAAACGACTTATTGAAATGGCGTATGGCAGGGCGGCATGCAACATAATACTTATATTATAATTATATAATAAACATTCTCGCGAATGAAATTCTGAGAATTCTCTCTGTTCATCCTTTTCTTTTATTTTCTTACTGAAGAGATTTTCTAATCTATAAATTTATAATGTCCATCCTCATTGGAATCATAGCAATTTCCGATTTGGTGACACTTTTCAGACTTAGAGATGCATACCTTTCTCTCCATTCTGTTCAGAATGATTTTTGTCCTCAGGCATAACCAAGAAAAAGCTTTATCACGTTTTTCAAAAATCACTATCCTTCACAGAATTCAAAAGCGCTTTATCGCAAATCATGCAAAATTTATCGGTACCTAATAATAAATCAGACAACTGCTGAAATGCAATTGGAAATAAAGAAAACTGAAAATAGGATGTGACAGATGTGTTTAGAATCAAACAGGATGAAGCATAAAATACAAAATATTAAAGAATACTTTTAAAATATTGTGTGAAATAAGTCCTTTTATGCAGTAAAGGAGAAAACACACTGTAAGAAAAGATACAAATATTAAAATGAAAAACTTATTTGTTTCTATGTTGCCAACTGAAAGTTTTCTAGCAAAATGTTAAGAAGAATTTTGCAAGCTCTTTATTAGCCTCGAAGGCACACACTGGTTATATTTTATCCATGATAATCTTATTTATACTTTCTAGTTCACTCATTTATTCAAAACTAGGCAAAATGTATAGCATGCGATTCCCTTTTAGAGCATTGTAGCGAAACTGTATTGAATTTTTAACTTTTCATTATAATTGTAATTATATAGTAAAAAATCATGATTTGGCACGATTTTCATATTTTGTTTTGCTGTCCCTTTCATAGAACATGTGTGTGAAATATAATCCATATTCTAATCGAACGTTAAACGTCATATTTTAATATTCTTCGAGTTTAATATTTTGTCTTTTTCTTTTAATTTCATTGTATATCCCCTTTTCCATTGATTAATATATTTTTGTTACATCTTTATGAGCAATTTGTCACATTATATTAAAAAGGAGTTCAATAATTTTTGAACACTTTATAAACATAAATTCGAATACATGAACGTTATTTCTATGGAACAGAAGCGACAACTATCCTTTTGGAGTTTTATTAAAGGATATTGTTTAGATATTCTGCAATTAAATTGTAAGATATTTTTGTCTTTGTCTAATAATGATAATAGCAAAAAAAAAAAAATGAAAATGAATAATATTTAGTAAAAAATAAAAGTTTTGGTACAAATTCTGCATATCGATTTATTGAAAAAAAAAAATTTTATTTTTGAATACAATTAGAAAATTTTATAATTATTATTACAATATTTGTATAATTTGAGTAGTACGGAAAAATGTATCTGGAATAAAATATAACATACTATTTCGAAGGCTTAGAAAAAAATATGCACATATACAAACTTAAAAAAAAAAAACACTCCTTTTTTATCCTTCTTAAAAAAATCTACAATGATGTAAATTAAACTAGTTATCATTATTTTTTGAAGGAATATTTTAGTATATTCCATATTTTCTGAAAAATATAGTAATTTATTTTAATTATTTTTATTCGTCGGCACTAAATACAAATCTCAATGTATCAACTAATTTGTCCACCATATATGAAACATTTGAGACGTATGTTATATAATTCCATCAGAATAAACAAACTAAAAGTTAAAAACAAATCTTAATTTCATGAGGATGAAAACCAACAGAACGTTTGTTAAAACGCACAAAAAAAAAAGAAATTTCAATAACTTCTGCCAATTCCATCAAAGCAGCATCACCACCTCTTCACCATTATTAAAGAAAATATCTCGAGAAGGAACAAGCGAGAAAAATCATGAGCCTTTTTTCTTTCTTTCTTTTTAACATTTTTTTTTTTTTTTTGCCAACGTCTAGCAAAAGCTTCATGGGAAATTTCTTGACGATTATTAAACATTTTCTGGGAAAGCTTAATTAAAGCATAGGGGGCACGCAAATTTTTTCTCTTTTGAAACTGGAGCCTTGCCGATTTTTTGAGGATGCTTTTCTTTCGCACAATGTTTCTGCAAGAATTTCGAGAGAGAGAGAGAGAGGATGCTTCTTTTATTTTCTTTATTCGCTTTTCCTTTTTAACGGAATTGTTTTTAATTGCGACGGGGGCCCAGTGTGTGTCTGTGGAAGATTCTTAGATATTCGGGCAAAAAAGATTATTTGAGCAGGTACAGAGAGGTTCTCTTTAATGCAATGTTGTTTCGCAATTAAAAGTGAGAAAAGGAGAAGTTTGCCATTTTGTGGTTGTTTTTCTTTTTTTTTCTTTTCTTTTTTTTTTTTTTTTTTTCTCCTTTAATGAAAACTTCGCGCCTTCATCGGCAGAAAAGCTGAGAGTTTCGTGTTCTCTTTTTTTTTTTTTTTTTTTGGGAATAAAGAGGGGGGGTATCCAGTTTTATTAGGTTGGGAGATTTAAGCTGCGAAAAAAAAAATGTTTAAATGATTTTTAGAAGAGAAGAAACGAAGAAGAATCTGAAATCTTTGATTTTTACTATCACATTTTAACATTTCTTATTTTTTTTTTGTTGCCACAGAGATCGAACAAATAATATTTCGTGGAAATTAAATTCCTTTAACTTACTACTCAGCGGCCATAATGCTTTCTCAACACGCGTTACTCAAATGGTGACCCTACTGTAAAAACTAGTAATCGAAATTCTTTTGTCGCCCATGTGTAAAGACCAGGGGTGTTTCGAGTTCAGAAGATTCATTGCTTTGTAAAAGTGAGAAATAAAAATGAAATTTACGAAATTTTAACGATAGAAAACTTACTAATAAATCGAATAATTGTAGCTACACCTTTATCTAGAAGTGAAAAAGAAAAGAAAGAAAAAGTGATAAAAGTTCATCTATTAAGTAATATAAAAAGCTCATCTAAAGTCCATTTTTTCCGCATCAGACCACACACACTGTGTAGACCAATTGATGAGCGAAATATATTTGATATTAAGAGAAAGCACAAAAAACTTTTTTTTCTCGGGGAGTAATTTTCCAGAACATCAATTGACCGAACCAATTGCTAGCCTCTGAACAGTGCAGCATTCCATGTCTCATTCAATCTGTAGATTGGATTAAAATCATATCACTGGTGATAATAGAAGGGGTATACTACTACTTTTTAGAAGTGTAGAGTTACAACCCTCTGAGGGTCATGAAAAGATTTTGAAAATTGCTCTTTTTAACACTTTTTCCTAATTTTTATGTTAACAATTAACCTTATTAACAACTAATCATAATTTTTTTATGATTATAGTAGTTTTATGTAATGCACTTTCCTTTTCCTTCAATTTTTAGTCATTGTAATTTTTACGCATATTTTTTCAAAGATGGTAATTACATTTATAAAATAAAATAAAATAATAATAAAATAAAATAAAATAAAATAATAATATAATAAAATAAAAATATATAAATTTTATACAATATGGTTTACTTATTAATTTGCACATGATGGTGGTCGGTCGTTGTCATTTTTTAAATTTGAAAAGGTCGCGATTCAAGACATTTAAGAATCACTGGGACATATCACACTCTGCAGTGCATATTTGATTTAAATGTCATTAAATAATCAAATACATTTATATGTACGTTTTTCAGTGTGATTTACGGATAGTATTTTATTATTAGCCTTTGCAAAATCCAAGTGTGTACTCCTTTTGAGCCAACTTGTTGTGAATCTTCAAAATCAATATCGATTTGAAACCTATCCGTAAAACGTCAATTTTCAAGGAACGGAATATGATAACGACTTTCGGGGGGGGGGACTGCTTCCATTCTGATTGTACAATAATTGGAACAAAATTAAATCTGCAGCAGAAGTTAATTAGCGGTACTGCTGCCTTCGAAGGGAGTCAATGGCCATCAGACAAACGAAATGCAACATTTTGACTGGATACAATAAGCGGAATAAAATGGACTTTATTAATTTTCACATAACTACAGTTTAAAATATCTGACTACTTATTCCATGGAATATTTTGACTAACCAAAGAGGTAAATAAAGTTTTTAGCTTATAAAACCTATTTTTCTTCCATATTGTTAAAAATAAAACTCTATATAAAATGTACTTATTGTTGTGTTACCAATATCAAAAATTTTACTACTATTTTAAAATATTGTAATTATTGTCATTTAAAAATCTAATATTTTACATATTTGTATTTGTAAATCAACAATAAAGTATATGATTAAATCTTGTATGTATAATACATATCAGAAATCAAAAATATGCATGTATTAAATAAATACTTATCTACATAAAATTGTATGATAAATATCATGAACTCTAGAAGGAAATTTAAATAAATAATTATTTCTTAAATGATTTTGTATAAAAGATTGAAGTGTTAAATGAAATCATGAAATTAAAAGTCACAAAAATGTAAAATAGCATTGATATGCGATAATATAAAATCTTGTTATGTGAACATATCAAGATTTTAATCAGATAGACAATGATTCAAAGCGTTCCAGCACTCTGGTCTTTATTACAACAGGCTACAGGTTCGAATCTTTGGTAGCTGTTTTTACCCTTGTCAAGTTAATGCCTACATCGAAATCCACACCAAACTGTAGGCCCCGATCTAATTAGCAAAAGTGTGCAAAAATGACCGTAGAGCGACAAACAAAACAAAACATTCAATAAGGCAAGAAGTTTAAAACATCAGATTTAAAAACAAAAAATTTATGTTTAAGAAAGATTAATATAGTCATGAAAACGTAAAATGCAACATTTCAAATAATTTTTAAAATTATCGGCTTCAATTTATTTTCGAAGAATCAAACAATGAGGTTTGTTTTATCTTACTAAGAAAAATTCTTCTTTAGTTATATATTAAAAACAATTTTCAAACTTTTGTGATTACCCTTGTACCATTTCACACAATAATTTGCAATAAATTCGCAGTGAATAACAAGAATTTACAGAATAAAAATTATTTATGTCACTATCAGTATTAATAGAATACTTCTTTATTAGTCTTAATAGAATACCTCTTTTGAAATTTAATTAAAGTTTTGGAGATTGATGCATATGAAATATCAGGGTTTTATCTAACATTTAAATAAAATCTGAAATTGAATGTATTTTAATCCAATAAATAACAAAAATATTTCAATTTCAATTTTCTTCTTGTAAACTTATACAACTTAACTTCTATTTTAAAATGTATTTCTGAACACATTTGCTATTTAAATAAATATTGATTTAAGTTTTACTTTCTCGTCAAGTTGATAAATTTATTTTATATACAACTATCACTATGTCATTTTTTTCAAAAATAAATAAATATTATTTTTACCACTTATCTAAATCAAAGTTTCTTGCAATCTTATATAAAATTCCAATCTTTATCTCAATAATAATTTCATATCATAATTATTGGAATTATTATGTTCAGTTCTGCTACTATACTGTTCTATATAATAAGTATATTTCTTCTAAATTTCGTTTAAACTTAATATGGAAATATTTCAGTAAAATTCTTTTATAATCTTTATTTTCAAAAATTGGCACATATTAATTACAAAAACATCCATAAAACATCGATTTCAGGTCATTTTTGAAAATTTCCTACCAACCTTTTATCCAGAAGGCCCCTTTCCCAGTAACGACAAAGATGGTGGAATGAAGAATTCATAAAAAAAAAAAATATAAAAAATTTCCCATCTAGCGCAGGAAAGCCAACCCTACGTGGATACAAATATAAATATAAATAGTGTTTATGAAACGTTTCAACGTATATCAACATAACTGTCAAGAACAACTGATATAAGAGGAGAACTCATCTTTACGGTTATTCGAAAGATTGCTGCCATTCTTGCCTTCTCGTAGTCGAAGTCGAAGTGCTTTTTTTCCCTTTGTACACAGCCGATTTATTTTTATTAACGTTGATAAACGGGCCGGGTTGAGAAAGGAAGGTTACGGTCCCCTGAAAACGATGTATTCACGTCGTTTGGTAAGCCAGCAATCTTTTGTTTCCGATATGAAGTGAAGTGAAGTGAGATCGCGGGTTGTCATCGACAGTTATCAAATTTTGGGAACCGAAGCTTTTGTGCAGTGCATACTGGCTGTGACGGGATTTTTTAAATTGGCTTTTCAAGTACACAAAGAAATATGTATTCCTATTCAAGTTTGCAATGTTTGGTGTTTACTGGGTGTTCAGGTGGTGGGCAATTTTTCTGGGGACAAAAAAATGTTACAATGTTTTTGATCGACGCTTTTGTATATCGACAAACAAATTTAAATTTTTATCACAAAGAAATCTGTATTCAGAATACATGCAGAATGGTTTATAATGAGTTTTTTTTTTCAAGCCACAGAATGATGTGACTGATCAACCAATCAGTGGAAGTGATCGTCAGACAAAAAAAATATAATAAATAAAATCTCATTGTATTATGTTCTTGGAAAACATTTGTATAAATTGATGTCCTTTATTTCATTATTTTGTGATATTTCTTATTTTACTGTACTCGTCATTTAACAGATTTGAAGAATTGGAAATTAACTTTCTAGGAAAAATAATCCAAATGTTGAATATTTTTTTTTTTTCTATTCAAAGAGAGTACAGAAATTATTAAACAAAAAAAAAAAAGTGTAACGTAAGTTCTAAGGAAACTGGATATTTATAACAATATAAAATAATTTTAGTTCAAGTAAAATGAAAATGAAGTTTACCATGAATAGAAGACATTAAATTGAATCCTCTGACAATTTTCAGAATTTAGTAAGTTTTCAAATGAATTTAAACTGAATTCATGAAATTCTCAGAACTTTCAAAAATGCATTTACAAGGTATTGCAATACTTACTATTGTTAATTACATTGTTTTACAGAATATAAAAATATATAAGTATAATGGTTCTGAATTATTTGTTTGTTTATTTACTTGTTTCATTTCCCAGAAGCATAATTTGCCAAAATGGACATACACATTAAATGGAATAGCACTATAAAAGAAAACTGTCTTAATTTTATATAAAAATGAGATTTCATACTTTCTGCTTGTGAAATTTAAAATTCAGCAAGTAACTTGTATGTATTTCAACATATTCTTCTAATTACATATATTTCTGACAAGGGTTATTGTTCTTTAATTTCAATAATTTAACGAAATTCTTAACATATTTTTAAATATTCCTTATACCAATTATAAATTATATTAAATGAATTAAACCACAATATTCTTCTTTTTTTTATTTAATTTAACGCAATTATAAAGTTTTTCTAATCATGAGATAGTATATATAAATATTCATGACAGAATAGTTTCATGGAATTACGAAAGTTAATGAAAGGAATAACTGGCACATCATATTAAGAAATGTTGTAAGAAATTCTTATTTTAGAATTTAAAGTTCTAAAACAAAGAAAGGCAAATATTAAAGAGTAAGTTAAATTTGTCGAAGGAAACTTTTTGTTATTCCTTTTGAAAATGGAAAAGATTTTGCAATGCAAAGTAGAAAATTGAATAAATTAAAAATTAATAAAATTGAATTGAATGTTGTTTTATTTAAATCTTTTTTTATCTATCATTTAAAAGAAAGTATTTTTATTTTGATAGGTTAATTAAAGTACTTTGAAGCGCAATAAATTAAAGTTATTTTATAGGAAAATTTAATGAAATTTAGCTACACATAATTATTTTAACATTTTGAAAATAGTAACGAGAAACGATTTAACAAAATTTCTATGTTTCTTTAAATTAATAAAAAAGAAATATTATACTGAAATGGAAAAATATGTAACAGAAAAAAAATTTCTTATCTATAAACTTAGCAAGTTTGAAGTATATATCAACAATTAAAAATACAATTCAATTACAGTAACATGAAACACAGCTCTGAAAATGTTGATCGTTTACTAAACCAGTAAATCTGTTTTCTAATAGAAATTAGTAAACCTGCTTGGTATTTTTTGAAGATGTCTTGAAATTTTGTATCCTTTTTAACAATTCTTTCTTGGAATATAAGAAATTAAATAGCTCATCAACCTGTGTAATATTATAATGTTTCATTATTAACTAATTATTTCAACAATTAGATTCTAAATTGAAAATAAATCTTACTTTTTGGACACAGTAGGATTAGAAACCTGTTCATAAAGCACTGCTGCATTTTAAATTTTTAATTTTATAGGACTAATTTTTTTTCCAAAAAAATATCATAATGCTCTTAATTATTTTACGATTAAAATTTAAAAATAAAAACAAGCCTTATTTTTCCTACCTTCCATTTGGGAGATCAGGAAATAATTCTGATTTACCACACAAATGATAGCTTTAAAGCTTATTATTTTCTGATACTTATTATTTTCTGATTCTAGCTTCTAGATTCGTGAAAGAATAAATCATAGACAATTGGTTTTTTTTTTTTTTTAAATAAAATTTTCGAAAAAAACTTGTAAGATTTAAATTAAATAAGTCTAAATTATTTATGTTTGCAAAATTACCACTGCTATCACAACCATGCATAATATTTTTAAAAGCAGACAAAAGTGGGAATAACCAATGCAAGGTGTCTATTGATTTTCAAACGAAGATAGACTTTTTAAAAAGCAACAAAAAAAAAATGTGTTAACACTTTTAAGTCCGGGGTGACTCTGGAAATACTTTTAGAATTGTTAGATTTACCTTAGAGGTGGCTTTTAGAAACGAACGTAACTTTTTAAAATGTATTTTTAGAAGAAGAAAGTTTTCAAGAAAATCCGTAGCGTAGTGCTGGCAACTCTTTTCTCGAATTACTTTGAAGAAAATATTACGTTACCAGGAAAGAAAAGAGCGACTCTTGGAAGCTGCAGAAACTGGAAGCTGCTACTCTACTCTCCCTCTGTCTTGATAAAAGTTCGCAAAAAACATGTTAGGAGGAAGATCATTTTTCGAAGGTGCTGTAGTTCGGTTATCTCTGCCGTGGATAAATTTATTTCGTGATGCACTGCTATATTTTAAAAGTTATTTTCATAGTAAAAAAATGTGATGCTACTTTTCAGTGTACTCTTTCAATTTAATTTATATTTCACATAAAATTATTGATTTACATAGGGACAATTATTATATATGAAGGCAGTTATTCTACATATTATCTAGATATTGTGCAGATTAACTAGAGTGATTTATTAAAGTGCTGAAAATTGTTTCATTTCTCAAATTACCGTGGTAATCTGCATATTACCCCCTATTCATTGCCGTTTGACATAAAGATATTTTTACATATTCTTTTTTTTATGTAATGATTTTTAGTTAACAAGTAACTTATATAACAGGTTTTTTAACTTGTTCTGTAAAAGCTGCTTACAGAGCAGCTAGATTCCAATTGCAGAAAAGCTACATTTACCAATCTCTTGTATTGCGTTAAGAATTCAATTTTTTTTTTTTTTTTTTTTTTTAATCTACCACCAGTAAGAAGGTAATCATTTCAAAATAATATTTTTAAAAGCAGAACAAATATCCTGTTGAATTTGGATTATTAATTAAACTAATTAATTAAATTATATTTTCATTAATATTATTTTTATTTAAACAATAAATTCCCATTGATATGTTAATAATATATGTGTTATCAAATCATCATATCAAATCATATTATAAAGTAGAAGATAGTTCAAACTTCCTTATTTAAAAGTTACTAATTTGAATAATGTGGTTTTTATTTTACATAAAATTATGATAAATAGAATGTTATACGGTAATTTGAGTGGTAGTCATAGCCATATTTAATAATGTTTAACTTATGGCATCTATTCAAAAGAGAAATATTGAATTTAAGTCTGATTTGATCTAAGCTAACGGATGGCTTAAACACGCACATAAACTGCGAAGTTCTCGACTTTCGACACCCTTAAAGCAGTGGTCTTTTAATTCTAGTCAGAACACCCTATTATGCTACAAAAATTTAAAAATAGGCATTAAATTTGAGATGGAATAATGGGAAATAATATTTTTTAAAGAAACTGTCTTCCTTCATAATTCTTGTACAATGCTGCTGAAACTAAACTAATTTTAAATAGATAGTGAGTGATATTTTTTTCTATGCTTGGAACCGATTATAAATATCAATTGGTAGTTGATATTTCCAGAATTTTATAAAATTGGGTTTTTAATGTGTTCTTTACGGATTTACATTAATTCACTAGAAAAAATTTTCTGGATGTAAGTCTCAGCATTCAAGCTACACTTTCCCTTGCTGTTGTATGATTCTTTGTCACAATTATCCCTCAAATATTTTTGTTTCCTGTTGCAGTATTAGTGAATGCCAATAGCAAAAATTCCAACTCTCGTCTTCTTGTATTTTAACTCGTATGCTCCATAACTAAACCACAAATGTTGCTAATTCAGAATAACTTTTCATACATGAAATATTTTTAAATTTACTTTCCAAATATAATAATATCATTTTAAACTACAAATTCTAGGGACAGAACATTGTATTTTCATATATACTTATATCAAAACTATTGATAAAATTCTGGAAATAATGATAGCTTTTATGTAAATAAGAAACCTAGACGAGTAATTTTGGTGCCCAGTTCTCATTTTGAAATCAATCAAAATAAGCAGTAATAAAAGAAGCACAAAGACTGTATTAATTTTACATTTATCCCTTCCTTTTTTTTTTATCTTATCTACAAAAATGGGGATGTTCTGAAAAACAAAATAGATGCAAGATCTTCTTTTCTTTTACAGCAGAAATTCAAAAGCAGAACTAATTTAGAATCTGTGGAAATCCAGGTCTTAGGAAAACATATTTAATTTATATCCTCAAGGCCAGAAATTAAAAAGAATACACAAACAAAAAAAAAAAAAAAGAATAAACCAGGGGGGTCTTTGATTACGGCATTCTACCAGTACACTTTTTCCGCACATCAAATAAACTTGCTTTCATCGATAACTGAAAAGATTGTTTTTTTTTTTTCTTCTTCTCTCTACTCTAGAAAGGATCTCAATCTAAAACTTTTAGTTTGTTTTTTTTTTTACATTTATTGCCGAATTTAATCACGATCTCCTTGTTTCTACCAACTGATGCAGGTTAATAGTTGCTCCCTGTTTATGTCCATAGAGGGCGCTGCTGTGACTGAGAGTCTGGCATCGAGGGTTTTCAATCAAAGATGGCGGATTGTTATGTTTGAAATGGAACAACTGCCTCAGTATTAAAAGGATAACTGTTTGTATTTCTCTTGGGGTGGTGGGTTCTGAGAATTTTGTTTATTTTTTTTTCTCCCTTTTGTTCTTCAGAACATCTTATTTGTGTCATTAATTCGTGTTTTATTATTTTTTATTTCTGGAAGCGGATTCACAAGAATTTTATTTGATTCATATTTCTCTTCGAGATTTAATTCTTTGTTCTAAGGTTCAGTAAGCTGAACTTTTGAATTTTGTTGGCATCACATGGCTTCTGGCAATATCGCCAATCAAATTTTTTTGGTTGACATATACCATCGCCATATTCATTTCATTCCTCGAAATATTATAAAAGTCGGAATGGATTTCAAAGTTTTTTGAAGGAATTTAAAACAAATATCATTTGACTTTATAAATAATTGAATATTTCGCGTATGAAGATAGACTTTTAATCATTTACATATATATACATGTAGAAATATTGTAAAAAGAAATAAAATAATCTTAGTTTCTTATGATCAATGCATAACATTACAGATTTCAAAAATAATCAAAATGTTTTTTACAATAAAGTTATACTAATTTGAAAAAACTTAACAGTATATATTTAGTTATCAACATGGACTTATTTCATTATATTTATAACCTTATTAGGCTAAATAAGTGTAGATTATTATAAATAAACATTTTCATAAGGAAACGTTATTAAAGATCATTTTTTAGTAAATATGATATTTAAACATTACTCGATGTCCCTCTAGATACATTTTAGAAGTTTTAGATACAATTTTCGACCCGTAAATATTGATCAATTTTTTATATCGAATATAAAACTTAAACGGTTTTCTTAAATAACTAATGAAAACGAGTTGTTGTTAATAGATAGTAAAAAATAGACATTTTGATACAGATCCTTTATAAATATTTACATAGAAGCATAATTATTTTTAATTACATTATAATTGAGAATACTAAATTAGTAAAATTCTTTGCTCTAGGCTGTAACTTACTCCATAAACAAAAATGCTTTAAATAGTTGATATTTTTAAATTTCAAAAAAAAAAAGTTTCAAATATTAGTTTTAGTTGCTTCTAAATATATGTTTATGAATATATGTATACAACACAACACATGAAACACAAACTAAAGGAAGTCTTAAAGGGAATGAGTTTTAATTAGGCTTACATTTAACTCATTTTAGGATTTGTAAAATATTTTTACAAAACTTTAATCTGCTGATAAAAAACTCAACAACTCACTTTCTTCTAATGAATTTCATCATTTTGATGATGACCATTTTGTTTAGGTTTGTTAAAACGTTATTTTGTACACCAATAAACAAATCAAAAGATTGATGGTTGACTAACATGATTAATTCGAATCATCAGGATAATGTACTGAGTAATACACATTAAAAAACACTTTACACTTTAAAAAATAATAACATCTTTCTAATTATAGCATAAAGGCTGTCCAATGCGTGTTAAGCCATAACGTAATTCCTTCATATGATATGTATGCCGATGGATTTGACATATAAATTTTTTAGCTTCATTTTTATATACCGAGCTACTTACTATAATTCAAAGCTTATTTTATTTACGTCAATATATATGCCTCATTTTGATGGGACCTAAACTGATTAAGAAGAAGGGTTCAATATTAAACAGAACAATACAATAAAAGAAACATTTGATAATTTCTATATAAAAATCGTTATATAAGAAGACATCAGCAAAAATCCATATTTACTTCAATAAGTGTTGTGATTTATAAAAGAATTTTAATAGAAATATAATAGAATGGCCCTGTAAATATATATGTAATATATAGTTAGTTAATTTAATAATGCTCTTATTTCAAGAATTAGATGTTGACATGATCGATAATCTAATGTGTAATCTAATGTGTAATTAATAATCTAATGTCTCAATAATCTAATGTGTTAATGTCAGCTATCACATTAGATTATTGGAGTTTTTTACTGTAACGCATGTGATGAATAGATTGAAACTTGGCCACTGCTGTATGGTAGTTGAGGGCTTTTCCAAATATTTATGAGTCAAACAATTAATTTTTACTTTGAATTTGAATTTTTAACATTTGATTGTGCATAAATTCCCCGCACATACACAAATATATGTATAGAAAAACTACAGAAAAAGGAAAAACACAAGAAAAAATTAAAACGAGATTGGACAAGGAATTTGTTAGAATAACTATAAGTCCATGTGGAGGATTACAATCTTTCACTCACTGATTTAAGAAACGAGGAGATTCGATTGCTTTGATTGACAGCTTGGTGGGCGTATTACAAGTTTCTCTATACTCAGAAATAGAAATCAGTTTTTCTTCTAAAAGGCTTCTCGGAAGCCAAATACATAACTCTGTTACCCGTCTGTGGGTTGCTCACAATGCATATAAATAACATAAAAACGCTGTTGATGCATAGCTAGAAAAATAAATTTAAGAAAAAAGCTGTCCTAATGTATCTGATGGCATCAAATACGTATTTTATAATTTAATATTTTTTTTTTTAATTTTTAGATATTATGACATCAAAATAATATTTAATGACTGCTTTCAGCATAGTGTAACATATAAAAATGCCTTGTATATTGTAGCTGGTATTATTAGTTCATATTCTTTAGTAAGTTTATAATATATGGGGAGGAAATATTGGGTAAAATTGTGAAAATATTGTGAATTATGCATAAAAATTAATTATATGCATAGCATAAAAATTAAAGTTATAGTTATCTAAAATATCTGAATAGTTTAAAAAATATATTTTAAATAGTTTTAAATAGAATAGAAAACAAAACATTTTTTTTTTTTTTTTTTTTTTGGTTTTATTAAGCTTAATTAATTTTATATTAAATCTGAGAGTTGTAAAATTCTTATTTAAAAACAGAAAAATATTTAAATTAAAGCTATTAAATTGATGTAGTAAAGCAAATGATAAGAAAAAATATGAATAAACACATTAAGAGTTATTTAATTTATATTTTATTATAAGAAGTTATAATGTTTCCTTTCAGAAAACAGTTCATTAAAAAAAATTATAATAAGTATTTAAAAATAATTAGCTAAGTATATATAAAAATTTAATTAAAAAGATTAAACACTTAAAGAAAATGAATTTAATTATTTTTTTGCTATCTTTTCAGTTTTTGAATATACGGCATAAGCATAAACTCGATGTCTCAAACACAGATATATAAAAAAATTTTAAGTTTGGAAGCGATACTCTAACTGACATTTTCTTTAATATTATCTTTTCATTACAATTTCAAAAGAAAAAAATCTCTATCTTAAATGTTGATGACGTTAGAAATCAAGCCGTATAAAAATTTATATTATAAATTCATCATTTTTTTCATAACAGCAATTTAATAAATTTTTTCAAATAAGTATTCATAAAAATTTGGATAAAATTATGTTTTTAATTTTGAAAAACAAAATTTCTTTGATTGGTAAAAAAATTAAATAAATAAATAAAAAATAATAATAATAATCTGCTAAGCAGACATACAGTTTTCCCATAAAATTATTTAACAATTATTCGAAAAAAAGAAAAGAAAAGGAAATAACATAATAAAATAACATTAATTACATAAATGTTAGCTCATGAAAGAAACTTTGAAAAAGAACGTTAAGAAAATAAAATAAATATGCAATTATAAGCTTATGAAGTTACAAAAAATATAAACCAATAAGAATCGTTGAAAATGGTCCAGGACATCACTGGCTCACTCTCTCCAAAACAATACCCATATATTTTATGGGTTAAAAAATAATAAGTAGAACGTGATATGTCGTTCATTAGTGCAAGTTCCATTTAAAATTTGATAAGTCAATTTGTGAACATCTATACCTCCAAAAAAATTTTAATCCAACGTTTAATAAAAATTATGATATATTAATTTCCCCATAGGGCCTGAAGGGCCGAGTGGCTAGCGCTCTGGTGATCGGTACCACAGGTTTCGGGTTCGAGTCCCGGCGGTGCCATGGATGTTTGTAGTGGCTCGGAATCCACTTTACACCGTAGGTCCCGGTCTAATAGGATCGTAGAGCGTTCCGGGGGCATTGTTACTCCGTCCGTGGCTTATCTTCAAGTTACACGCACCCCTGGGTAATGTAAAGTGAGTAACGTCTGTGCAGCGCTTGCCTTAAGGCATTCAAGACGTCCATGTCTGTTTGCCAGCTGCATTGGAAAAAAAAAAATTTCACGATGGGACTGACGGCCGAGTGATTGGTGCTCGGTATCATAGGTTTCGGGTTCGAGTCCCGGCGATGCCATGAATGTTTGTAGTGGTTCGAAATTACCTTAAATCAAATTACCTTCATAAATTACCTTAAATCCTAGAGCAAGATCTATATATATCAATATGCAGCTACGACTGTTTGGCATAGGGCTGACCACCTATGCCAAAAAATATAAATTTTAATCAATTTTTTTATAAATAAAACTAAATAATAAGATTTAATAGTAATAATTAAATTAATTTGGCAAAAATTTGACGTATTATTATTTTAATTGAAATTTTTGAACTTTTTATATTGTAAACATCGCATTATTTTATTTTTTTACTTTAGAACTTAATTTATTATTGCGTTACTAAAGTAAATAATAATACGTCAAATTTTTTGTCAAATTAATTTAATTATTACTATTAAATCTTATTATTTAATTTTATTCATAAAAAAAAATTGATTAAAATTTATATTTTTTATAACACATTCAACTTCTTTTAAACGTAAGAAAAAGAAAATTTAAAATCACTAGCAAATTTTTATAATGCATATTGATATAATTTAATACGATTTATTGACAAAAATTTCCTATTTAATCCGAACATATTTACCATGTACAAGTATACGAATCGGACATTTATAATAAAGAATAACTTCATATCTTCCATCCATTCTGAAAGAGCGGGAAAACCATTACCTTGAGAACGAGCGTCATAATGACTGGAAGGAACCCCGCCAGATTTCATAAAACCGAGCATAACTCACATTCCAAAAATCGACTCTAAAAATAATCTGCCTTATCTTTATCGGCTCATAAAACACACTAAGAAGGATTTTCATACAATCTGCATTTAAATTTACATTGCAATTAGTGTCAACTGCTCGAAACCTTTCGTTACATTTTCCCCTCAGAAGAAGCGATTCCGTTGCCAGATCGTGTTTGCTTTTTCTTTCCTTTTATTATCGTTTGCTCTTTAATATTATTCGGCTTTGTTTTCTTATTTTCTTTTTGTTTTTTTTTTTCTAATCTTTTTTTTTTTTTTCTTTTCTTCAGACGCGATCTGATTTATGAGGTCTCCAAAGCGACGTCATTTTTCAAGTAGCCTTTTTCTTCCACGGTTTTGGCATCGACGTTTTCATTATGAAAATGCGCAAGGCGCCGAACGGACAGTTTTCTCTCGCTTCAATAAGGTTTTCTTGATATTTTTTTTTCTTCCACCGGAATAATATTCCTCTTTATTCTGACATTCATATTCGATTCGAATTTTTAAGGACATCGAACTGATTTTAAACACAGATTAAAATATTATTAATACGCTTTTATTTGTTTCACCTGTATGTTTGTTTGTAACTGACTCTTTGGGCTCGATTTTGCCCTCCTTTAAGCAATCAGATTTAATTTAAACGTTGTAGACTAATCAAGGACCAACGACAATAAAATATTTTGATAAGTTTATTATCTCATCATGATTAGGATCGCCAGGATGAGTGATTTTATTTTAACATATGAAGAGCAATTTAACCCATGTAGAATGAAAGTATTTAAGACATTCAAACCTACATGGCACAACGGATAACGAGCCTGATAACGGATCAGGAGATTCCCTGTTCGAATCCTGGCTGGGTCGACATATTCGCATTTAACCTTCGTTTTACTCACAATTTAATTATTGTAAGAACTATAATTCCAGTCCTCTGTACTGGGACCTCATTTAAATATTATAGTTTAAAAGCACACTTTTAGAGTTAATCAAACTAATAAGTAAAAAATAAATTAATTGTTTAAAAAACTAAAAAACACGCTTTTAGAGTTAATCAAACTAAAAAGTAAAAAAAATAAATTAATAGTTTAAAAAACTAAAAAACACGCTTTTAGAGTTAATCAAACTAAAAAAGTAAAAATAAATTAATAGTTTAAAAAACTAAAAAACACGCTTTTAGAGTTAATCAAACTAAAAAGTAAAAAAAATAAATTAATAGTTTAAAAACTAAAAAACACGCTTTTAGAGTTAATCAAACTAAAGTAAAAAATAAATTAATAGTTTAAAAAAATAAAAAACACGCTTTTAGAGTTAATCAAACTAAAAGTAAAAAATAATTGTTAACATAAGAATAAAATGACTGACGAGAAAATGAATGCCATTGTTCTAAAAGCGTGGGGTGCTTGGTACGACATTTTTAAACTAACTCTGCATTTCGGAATGAAACTAGTGGCAAATTATAACGATTGATATCGAGCATCCCAAGCGTTTAGAACACTGACATTAATTTTCTGGTCAGTAATTTTATTCTTATGTTAACAATTATTTTTTACTTTTTAGTTTTATTAACTCTAAAAGCGTGTTTTTAGTTTCTTTAAACTATAATTTATTTAAATTAAAAACTTGGATTCAAAATGCTCGGATTGAATCAAAAATTAAATAGTTTGATTTGGTTTTGTGGCTCTAAAGGTCTTCTTGTGCACAATTTAGGCTAAACAGACCGGAACCTACAGCTTAATGTGGATTCCGAACCACTCACAAACATCCATGCCACCTCCAGGATTCGAACCAGAAAACTGTGGTACCAAAGGCTAGAGCGGTAGCCAATTGGCCATCAGGCCACCAAAAATTAAATAGTGATAAAAATACAAAATGCTGGATTCCACTTTTAAATTTTTATAAAAAATTATAATTAATTTAATTTTTATTTCTTTATTATTTTGGGTGGGGTATGGGGAGGATCGTCTGAGTGTGTCGTGTTCAACTTTTATAAAACGGGAAATTACCACCAAGCAGTTTGATTGTCGATGCGATACGCTTTACATACGTTGCCATATTCGCCTTCGAATCTCCATCTATGTTTGAATAGCCAGTGAATCAAAACTGACTTACATGCATTGTAATAAAAATATTGTAACAAATTACATAATATTAAATTTCAAATTTAAATATTTATTCTTATGTATAAAATCAAATTTTTAGTAACAGCGATATGAATCAATTTATCATGCAGTAGAAAAATGCATATTTTTGAAAAATTTGATTATTTTGTTGAGAAGAATATCACAAATCAATGTCGCATATCACATACTAGCATAGCACAAATAAATGTAGTTACTTTCGTAGTAACCTGTATTGGTGTATTGCTACCGTTGTAATAAGATCTGAGGTGACCTCTAATTAGTCTGCTAAGACATGTTTGTTCCTGCCTGCTACATTGTAGTGACAGTGCACCACTAGGACTCTTCCCTTGGTACTACTGGTGCATACCTGCGGGGTGGTCCATGTTACAGTAACAAAATTTTTTGTCCTCAAAAATTATTCCGGGTAGTCAGCGAATCATAACTGGCCTACAGGCATTGTAATAAATGCAGAGTAATGGATTACCTATAAATAATATAATATAATAAAGTTTAAAATTTAAATATGTATAAAATTAAATTTTTAGCAAAAAGCCATTTGAATCAAGGTATCCTAGAAAAGGCATAATTTTGAAAATTTTTATCATTTGTGTTGAGAAAATACCACAAATAAATATCGCATCAAACATATCATACTAGCAGATCAAAAATAAATATCGCATATCATAAATAAATATCGCATTTTACATACTAGCATATCACAAATAAATATCGCATTTTACATACTAGCATATCACAAATAAATATCGCATATCACATACTAGCACATGGCAATTATCGCAGATCACATATTAGCACATCACAAATAACTATCGCATATCACATATTAGCACATCACAAATAACTATCGCATATCTCATACTAACATATCACAAATAAATATCGCATATCACATACTAGCATATCACAAATAAGTATCGCATACTAGCATATGTCAAATAAATATCGCATACTAGCATATCACATACTAGTATATCACAAATTAATATCGCATATCAGATACTAGTATATCACAAATTAATATCGCATATCAGATACTAGCATATCAAAAATAAATGCCAGTACTTCTGTATTAACCTGCAGCGAATTTCGATCTGTCCAGTTAATTTTTGAATGATGTGAAATATAAAAACAAAGGCCAAGAAAAGGTAGCAACGGCACAAACATTTGCAGTAAAAACCTAACATTTCTGTTCTAATCTCCTCCAATATACTTCCATCTCTTTGAAAGAAAGAAAAAATAGGCCATTATTCAAACAGGAAAATACGCTTGAAAAGAAACAGATGCAGCGAAAAAAGGCGTCGTTCCAGTTTGTGCATAGTTCATTTCGAACACTTTTTTTCTCTCTCTTCCCGCCATTCTAAAACCCTAAACCTAAAAACGCTGTATCTATTTTGCGCGCATTCAAAAGTAAAATGGTTTTGAAAAACGAGAACTCGGTTCAAAAAACCGCAGGGGCGAATCCGTAAAGGATGTGTTGAAGCCCTGTTACGGGCAATAGCAAATATTTGCGCCTTTTTACCAGCCCGCCCCCAATCCCATAACACCTTGAGTCTTGCCGTTACAGTTACAGCTAGGGCGAAAATCGTTCCGGAATGAATATTTTAAACGCGACACGAGGCTTAAGGGATGTAGGGTACAGGCGGGTACGAGGGTAAAAGGGGGGGGAATAAGGAAAAATAAAAATAAAAAAAAGCCAACGTTTGCAAGTAAATAATAATAAATAGTATGCCTAGAAAACAGAAAAGGACGCTCTACAGTTCTCCTGGGAAATACACGGTGAATCTAGACTGACTAGCCGGACTTTTTTTTACCTTCTCTTATGTGTGTGTGTTTGTGTTTTATTTAGTTTTTACTTGCAGGTAATACAGGCAAAAAAAAAAAAAAAAAAAAAAAAACGTCACTAAAACGCATCGAAAAGAGAGACAACCTTTCCCGAATCCAAGATGGCGTCTTTCATGAAGGAAATTACTTTTTTTCTTTCTTTTTTCTTTTATTTATGTTTTCATTTTTTTTCTCTTTTGGTTGTTTTTGACATGAAACTGAAGTCCTCACGGTTTGTCTTTAATAGTTAATGCATGTACGTTTTTTCTAAAAAGCACGTTGGTTTATTTCAATATATAAAAGTAAATTTATTGTAAATATATTTTCTTAAATGCTCACGTTAATAATGGATTAGCGAAAACCATCGGTTTCTTATTTAATAAATTGTTTCAATAATGCAATGAAAGGTTCATATCGCATATCATACATACTCGTATATCATATACTAGCATATCACAAATAAATATGGCATATCATATACTAGCATATGACAAGTAAATATTGCATATCAAATACTACAAATAAATATCGCATATCACATACTATCATATGACAAATAAATATCGCTATCACATACCAGCATATGACGAATAAATATTGCATATCACATACATGTAAATCACAAATAAATATTGCATATCACATACTATCATAAGACACATATAAATATTGCATATCACATACTATCATAAGACACATATAAATACTGCATATCACATACTAGCATATCACAAATAAATGTCTGTACTTGTATAGTAACCTGAATTTAATTTCTGTCTACCCAGTTAATATTTGAATGATGTAAAAAATAAAAACCTAGGCAAGAAAAAAGGTGAGAATGGCACCTCCTTTTGCAATAAAAACATTTTTGTTCTAATCTCCTCCAGTATACTACCATCTTTGAAAGAAAGAAAAAATAGGCCATTATTCAAACATGCAAATACGCTTGAAAAGAAACAGATGCAGCGAAAAAAGGCGTCGTTCCACTCTGTGCATAGTTCATTTCGAACACTTTTTTTTTTTTCTCTCTTCCCGCCATTCTAAAATTCTAAACCTAAAAACGCTGTATCTAGTTTGCGCGCATTCAAAAGTAAAATGGTTTTGAAAAACGAGAACTCGGTTCAAAAACCGCAGGGGCGAATCCGTAAAGATGTGTTGAAGCCCTGTTACGGGCAATAGCAAATATTTGCGCCTTTTACCAGCCCGCCCCCAATCCCATAACACCTTGAGTCTTGCCGTTACAGTTACAGCTAGGGCGAAAATCGTTCCGGAATGAATATTTTAAACGCGACACGAGGCTTAAGGGATGTAGGGTACAGGCGGGCACGAGGGTAAAAGGGGGGAATATGGAAGAATAAAAAAAATAAAAATAAAAAAGCCAACGTTTGCAAGTAAATAATAATAAATAGTATGCCTAGAAAACAGAAAAGGACGCTCTACGGTTCTCCTGGGAAATACACGGTGAATCTAGACTGACTAGCTCCGGACTTTTTTTTATCTTCTCTTGTGTGTGTGTGCGTTTGTGTTTTATTTAGTTTTTACTTGCAGGTAATACAGGCAAAAAAACGTCACTAAAACGCATCGAAAAGAGAGACAACCTTTCCCCGAATCCAAGATGGTGTCTTTCCTGGAGGAAATTACTTGTTCTTTTATTTATTTTTTCATTTTTTTTTTCCTCTTCTGGTGTTTTTTGACATGAAACTGAAGTCCTCATGGTTTGCCTTCAATAGTTAATGGCTATACCTTCTTTCTAAAAGCACGTTGGATTCTTTCAATGTATTAAATCATAAACTCAAATGTATTTTCTTAAATTCTGACGTTAATAATGGATTACTGAAAACCATCAGTTTCTTATTTAATAAACTGTTTGAATAATGCAATGAAAGGTTCATATCACACGTACTAGCATATCACCTAAATATAGCATATCACACATACTAGCATATCACATAATTATGACATATCACATACTAGCATATGACAAATAAATATGCTATATCCTCTACTAGCATATGACAAATAAATATTGCATATCGCATACATATAAATTACAAATAAATATCGCAGTACTTGTATAGTAACCTGAATTTAATTTCTGTCTACCCAGTTAATATTTGAATGATGTAAAAAATAAAAACCTAGGCAAGAGAAAGGTGAGAATGGCACCTCCTTTTGCAATAAAAACATTTTTGTTCTAATCTCCTCCAATATACTTCTATCTCTTTGAAAGAAAAAAAAAAAATAGGCCATTACTCAAACATGCAAATACGCTTGAAAAGAAACAGATGCAGCGAAAAAAAGACGTCGTTCCAGTTTGTGCATAGTTCATTTCGAACAATTTTTTTTCTCTCTTCCCGCCATTCTAAAAACCTAAACCTAAAAACGCTGTATCTATTTTGCGCGCATTCAAAAGTAAAATGGTTTTGAAAACGAGAACTCGGTTCAAAAAACCGCAGGGGCGAATCCGTAAAGATGTGTTGAAGCCCTGTTACGGGCAATAGCAAATATTTGCGCTTTTACCAGCCCGCCCCCAATCCCATAACACCTTGAGTCTTGCCGTTACAGTTACAGCTAGGGCGAAAATCGTTCCGGAATGAATATTTTAAACGCGACACGAGGCTTAAGGGATGTAGGGTACAGGCGGGTACGAGGGTAAAATGGGGGGAATAAGGGAAAAATAAAAATAAAAAAAAAAAAAGCCAACGTTTGCAAGTAAATAATAATAAATAGTATGCCTAGAAAACAGAAAAGGACGCTCTACAGTTCTCCTGGGAAATACACGGTGAATCTAGGCTGACTAGCCGGACTTTTTTTATCTTCTCTTGTGTGTGTGTGCGTTTGTGTTTTATTTAGTTTTTACTTGCAGGTAATACAGGCAAAAACGTCACTAAAACGCATCGAAAAGAGAGACAACCTTCCCCGAATCCAAGATGGCGTCTTTCCTGAAGGAAATTACTTTTTCTTTCTTTTTCTTTTTATTTATTTTTTTCTCTTTTGGTTGTTTTTTGACATGAAACTGAAGTCCTCATGGTTTGCCTTCAATATTTAATGCATGTACGTTTTTTCTAAAAAGCACGTTGGATTCTTTCAATATATAAAAGTAAATTTATTGTAAATATATTTTCTCTAAATGCTCACGTTAATAATGGATTAGTGAAAACCATCAGTTTCTTATTTAATAAATTATTTGAATAATGCAATGAAATGTTCCTCTCATAATCATTGTACAATGAAAGATTTTAAACAAGAACTATTTTTATTCAGAAGTATTTTAGCTCTAATTTTTGTGTAATGCATATTGTTTACATATATCCGTCTTTCTAATCTCCCTTAAAAATCTTCTAAAGAATGATATCGCCTTAGACTCTCACATTCTATAAATTATCGTCTATTTGTAATACAAACAACCAATTGAATTACATGTGAAGTTCTGTTAATATTTATTAAATTAGAATTAACTAAGTTTTTTGTGCTAGTAATAATTATCATTCGATTTTTTTATCCTAATCATAAACAATCTAATAATCATTTAATAATTAGTGTATAACAATCGTAACAATTCGTGCATAATAATCCTAATAATACATGAAAATGTTAAACATATGTTTACAATTTTTGTACTAACTGACAATTATATCTAGTACGGAGCCCTGATTGCTGAGTGACTGCACTCTGGATGTTTGGAGTGGTTTGAATTCACTTTAAACCGTAGGTTGCAATCCAATATGACTGTCGAGAAAGTTGCGGAAAACTCTCGTTAAAAGAAAACATTTCCTGGTTCGAAACCTGCCAGTTGACAGACGAACTTGGTCCAATGAAACCAATGGAGACGAATATATAGTATTTTGTAACAAATATTACTAAAATTATCACAATACAGTTTTCGTAGTCGTAGATCGTGATTAGTTTTTTTCGACTTTTAACCCAACCAAAATATTAGGTGCTGCATTTTCAAAATGATTATTGCTTTTGTGGTTCTTCACCATGAGCAGAAATATGAATAATGTAATGTGAAGGAAGTCTGCAGTAGTAATATGAAAAATTTAAACCAACACTAACTGCTGTCATAAGTAATGTAAGATTGGTATTGAAAAGACTTGAGAAAACCCACGGTCTCACAAAAAAAAGGGTAAATCAATTTATTGCTGATGCCCCCAAATAATACATCAACGTAAACCGTAGAAATTCATAACATTCAACATGGATAATATTAATCGAATCTGGATCTCAACGTCGTCTGCCACCTCATTTGTCTGAAACAGGGGTCTCCAAACTTTTCAGGCTTAGGGCCATAATGTTTACTCCAGAAAGTACCAAAGGCCAAAACCGTTTTAATTTTTCTGCCATTATCTATAATTTCTAGATTATTGCGTTCCTGGGGGATTTTCAGGATAAAAATCAGATGTTTGATTCAGGATATATACATTCCAAACATCGATATACATACATATGCGATACTCTTCACCCCAACATAACTACCGAGGGTAGCCGCGGGATGTTCACTAGTTTACAATGTTAGTGGGATTCATTTAAATTATTTGTTAGTTGTTATGCTTAAGTTAAATTTTCTGCGTATTATGCTTGCCATTTAGCTTTACCTAGCAAGTCAATATAACCGAGTTATTATCATTCTGTGTTTTTTTATCCAACTTATTACAGAAACAATAAGCTATTTGCTGTCGTGGGCCGGATGGATGACACTGGCGGGCCGGATTTGGCCCGCGGGCCGTAGTTTGGAGACCCCTGGTCTAAACCAATGTCACATTGTATGAAAAATTTTTGATGTACATTTTTTTAACTCATAACAGGATAAACACTTGTTAGTATTTAAAATAAAAATTAAAAATAATTTCGTTAGTAAGGAATTAAATTGCTTAGATTAGAAAAATTCAAGCGTATATCGGCAAATCATTGTTTATTATAAAATCTTCTGTAGAAATGCTAGGAAACGGTTTTCATGAGAAAAATAATACCATAGCTGCCAACTTTGGGGAATAAAAAATTTTCAAATATTTAGTATAGGTAATTTTAAATTAAATAAGGAATTTACAAAATAAGCACACCTATACTAAAAATAAACAAACTATAAGAAACAAAATAAAAGAATAAATGAAAAAATTGTTTCTCAACTACAGGTAAATTATTTTCGACTACAAACAAAGTAAAACAGGTATTCTACACAAATAATGCTAAATAAAGCATTACTTTTTTTAACTTTTACTCAGCATGTTCGAATGATGTTTATCGAACTTTATAAGAGTAATTCAATTTCCTGTTCAGCAACGTGCTATATTAATGTCTGTACTACAATACATAGAAAAGGACCTTTTCTATATTTACTTATACAAGAAAAGGTCATTTTCTATGTATTCTAGATTTACTTAAACAAGAGTAGCCAACGGCCATACCATGCTGAATATATCGGTTCTCGTTAGATCATCGAAGTCAAGCATCATTGGGAGCGGTCAGTATTTGGGTGGGTGACCACCTGGGAACACCGTGTGCCGTTGGTATTCACAAATTTGGGACCTGATTGGCCGAGTGTCTAGCGCTCTGGCGCTCGGTGCCACAGGTTTCGGATTCGAATCCCGGTGGTGCCATGGATGTTTGTAGTGGTTAGGAATCCCCTTTAAGCCGTAGGTCCCTGTCTCCTATGACTGTAAGAGCGTCACGGAGCCAAAGTCAGACTTCTACCTACTGGTGCTCATTCACAATAGAAGCTGCTTCCTTCCCCTTCAATCATGAGTACGTATGGGCTCGTGGGCTTGGCAAGTCAAGTGGGATAAGAAACAACAAACAACAACTTATACAAGAAAAATTCATTTGAATAACTCTCTTTAAACTGAATAAGGTATCTTTTTGATTAGCATACATTATTAAACATAAAATTATATCGCATTAAAGAATAGCAATCGATCCAAAATAAAGCCCACGTTAACGAAAGAGCGAATTTCGAGAAGTCATTTCGAGATGGATAAACGATCGAGACTTTTTTTTTCTGCCTCACACGATTCATGAATCATTTGAGAAAACTTCTTTTCTTCTTTTTAAACCCCAAGCTCCATTTCAAGGACGTGATGCTAAGCTTTGAGATGAGATGTTTCCATTCTTATATAACATTTTCAATTTTTTTCTTATGATGACGCTGATTATTTTCACCGTTTCATCATTAGGGATTTTCTTCGAAATTCTCTCTATTTGTACACTAATTCCTTTTTGAAGGGCATTTCCTGAATTTGATAAAATTCTGGAGATTTATATACAGTTAAAGAGTTCGATAGAAGGGGCCGAAATTAGAGAGACTCTCTAAATTGGGAGAGTTGGTAGGTATGTAATGAATAAAACTTTTCAAATCATTTTAGTATTTTTTTTTTTTCTTTCTAATGTAGTTGGCAAACACTTAGACAGCTTGGTCATGGATGCCTTAAGGCAAGCGCTGCATAGACATTACTCACTTTGCATTACCCAGGGTGCGTGTGTAACTTGAAGATATGCCACGGACGCGGAGTAACAATGGCCTGACAACACTCCACGATCCTATTAGACCGGGACCTACGGTTTAAAGTGGATTCCGAACCCCTACAAACATCCATGGCACCTCCTGGACTCGAACCCGTAACCTGTGGTACCGAGCGCCAGATCGCTAGCCATTCGGCCATTCAGGCCCTAATCATTTTAGTATTAGTATGTATATTTTGTATATTTAATATTTGTATATTGTATTGTATTTGTATCTAGTATTTGTATATTATATTGCAATTGTATTTATTATTTGTATATTATATTGCATTTGTATTTAGTATTGTATATTTAGTATTTTTTCCTCATAGTATTAAAGTAATTCAAGAAGACATTATCTGCTTCCAGTCAGCAATGATACTGAAAACTATACTGAGGTACAGTGCACTAATATCCTAGTTTTGTAATAATTCCCAGCTTACTGAATTCAACTACAATGGCAGTCGGAGTGCGTAATCACTGTTCGCCTTGCAGCGGCTTACAAACTTAACTGCATCGCCTACAACTATGTGGACAATGTATCTGGACTCAGATATTGTTCCACTGACCCAAACAACTTGTGCATTTAATGCACTATGCCTGTGGTCTATATAGACTAAGAGAGAATATACCTGCCAGTAGCAAATGTTCTAACATTCTTCCACTTTAGTAAATAAATCAAAGCATATTTTTATACTTCGAATGTTAACTCAACAAGTCGATTAATTATCCTTTCATATATTTTTGATGAGTTATCCTTGTATATATTCAGATATTAATTGAAGGTTTCTTTCATATATTTAAAGTTGAAATGTATTTGATAAATATGAAATTAAAAGGAATACTTAGATATTAATTGAAGATTCCTTTCATATATTTTATGTTGAAATGTATATGATGAGAAATACCAACTTAAAAGGAATATTAAGATATTATTTGAAGGTTATGGGTAATGTGGGTGTGGCTTAATAGGCAAATGACTGGCACTCGGTGCCACAGGTTTCGGGTTCGAGTCCAATGCGGTGTCATAATGTTTGTAGGGATCCGAAATTCGTTTTAAACAGTAGGCTCAGTCTATTATGACTGTAGAGAGTTGGATGTAGGGCTGACAACCCTATCTCGTAAAAATATTATCTATGATTTATAACAGAATTCTAACAGAAATAAAATTTATATTACACTATTGATTGATCATAGTCTGTCATATAATCGCTTCCTTATCGCCATATTATTATAAACAGTCAACCCCATGTTCATTTGTCTAATTTTTTTAAGTAAAAAGGCTGCATTACGAAATTGTTTTTCTTAAGTGCAGTAGAACCTTACCGACTCTTAGAGGAAGGTTATTTTGTTCCAAGTTATTGCAATACGGATCAAGATTTATTTTTGACATAGCTTCAGTCATCTAGTGAACATAAAAACATGGAGTATAACATCTTGGGCTCCTGATGGAAACTACTTGAAATGGAATTTCCAGCCCAATATGTCTGTAAAACGCTGGACGTAGGTCTAATACCACAACCAAGTAAAAAGCAAACATATCCTGTCTCGAAATCCGCCAGTAGGTTTAGTCTTGGCCCACCATGGAGCTGTTGCGCCATTGACGAATGTACTCTGGAGATTCCTTTAAAACAATTGATTTTCCTTCTTATAAATGGATTATATATAATTTCAAAATGATAACTTTTTTCTGTACATATTAAGGAGCACATTTAATTGAAATAATATGTGCGTAAATGTAATTATCACTTACGTATTGATATCAATTATAGTTTTTTACTTATTTAAATATATATAAATAGAGAATCTTTAATAATAGCTTTTTCCATTTCCATATCTTGACTGTCTAAAACAATTACTTCACTCTCTGATTAGATGAAGTAATGCATATTCTGTAAATCCACCTTCCATTTTTCGCCACTTTTTTTAAAATCGAATCAATTATAGCTGCTCCTCAAGTTCTTCTCTAAATCGTCAAGAAGGCTGCCATGCGAAATATTTTTGGGCAATGCAATTAAAAGAGTTTAAGCGCATCCTTCCATGCATTAAAGAGCGTTGACAGCCTGAAGACAAAGGCTATATCCATTCCATTCCATTCCATTCCACCACCACCCCTACTTTTTTTAATCAAAAGCGCATTCTCAGTCATTTCCAAATCACTGAATGACTCAGTTTTTAACGAGATCGGATGCAGATAGTCCTTCTTAATTATATGCTCTTTAAACCGTAGGTCACATCTTATACGACCGTAGAGCGTTGGGCATATGATTGATAACAATACCTCGTAAAATAAAAAGAAGAAAAAAATCTCTTTTCTTGAAATCTGTCCATAGGCAGACGGCCTTTGCCCACCATGAGGCTGTTGCGCCAGTGAAGAAGGTGCATTGGAGATTCCTTTACAATTTATTTCCCTTCTTATAAATGGAAATATTCATTTTTTATAATTTCAAAATGAGAACTTTTTGGTACATATTAAAAAATATGGAATAATATTTGATTAATGTATAATAATCACTTACGTATTGATATCAATTATAGTTTTTCTGTTTATAGAGATATAAATAGAAAAGATGTAATAAAAGCTTTTTTTCTGTTTCCCTATTTGACTGTCTAAAACAATTACTTCACTCTCTGATTAGATTAAGTAATGCATATTCTAAAATAATCCACCTTCCCATTTTCACCACTTTTTAAAATCGAATCAATTATAGCTGCTCCTCAAGTTCTTCTCTAAATCGTCAAGAAGACTGCCATGCGAAATATTTTTGCGCAATGCAATTAAAAGAGTTTAAGCGCATCCTTCCATGCATTAGAGAGCGTTGACAGCCTGAAGACAAAGGCTATATCCATTCCATTCCATTCCACCACCACCCCTACTTTTTTTTTTTTAATCAAAAGCACATTCTCAGTCATTTCCAAATCACTGAATGACTCAGTTTTTAACGAGATCGGATGCAGATAGTCCTTCTTAATTAACTGCAGAGCGGACTGGATTTGATGCGCCAAGTAAAAAGGGGGAGTTCCCTCTGCTGGATGCCAGTAGGTGGAAATTAACTTATCAAGATTAAGAAGTAGAGAGAGATGGGGTGTGTGTGTTGGATTTCTTTTTATTTACGGTCGAGGGTTGTTGGGGTTTATACTGAAATCTACAACGAGGAATTTGTCAAATTATGTCGAGTAAAGACATGGATAGCAGGTATTAACACACTAGATATGGGATGTTGTTTTTTTTTTGTTATGTGATGTGATTTTTTTCAGAAGCTACATAATGCTGTATAATGAAGTTAAATTATTTTTTAATGATTTGAAAGCCAGTCGAAAAATATTTTTTTTTATAAAAGGCAGCCTCTAGAAAAGAAAGAGTAATTTTTGATAAAAGAAATACCTTTTTTTTTTTATTATTATTTCAATTATCTTCAGTATGTTAATTAGAAGGATTTTTTATTTATCTTTTGATTTCAATTTTTAAAATAATGGTGAATTTTAAATTTGGGAATTCTATTTTTAATATGAAAAGTTTTTCCAGTGCAAAATGTTTTTTTTTTATGAATTTAATTAATAATGAACTTTTTATGAATTTGTCAAGTTATGTCGAGTTAAGTCATGGGTAACAGGTATTAACACTAGATATGAGATATTGTTTTTTGTTATGTGCTTTTTTTTTCAGAAGTTACATGATGCTGTATAATGAAGTTAAATTATTTTTTTTAATGATTTGTAATCCAGTCGAGAAATATTTTTTTTATAACACCTACCATCAAAAGCAGCGTCTAAAAAAGAAAAGTAATTTTTGATAAAATAAATACCTATTTTTTTATTTGTTATCTTAAATGTGTTGATTAGAAGGAATTTGTATTTATCTTTTAATTTCTATTTTTAACATTTTTTAAAAATATTAGTTCATTTTGAATTTTGGAATTTATTTTTATTATGAAACGATTTTTCAGTACAGAATGTTTTTGTTCTATGAATTTAATTAATAATTAACTTTTATAACTTGTCCTGATAAACTTTTTTATATGCTTTTCTTTCCAGAGGTGTTACGTAATGCTGTATAATGAAGTTAAATTATTTTTTTAATGATTTTAAAGCCAGTCGAGAAATATTTTTCTTATAACAGCCAACATAAAAGACAATCTCTAGAAAAAAAATTTTTTGATGAAAGAAATATTTTTTTTACTACTTCAGTTATCTTTAATGTGTTGAACAGAAGGAATTTTTATTTAATTTTTTTTACATTTTAAAATAATAATTTGTTTTGAATTTGGGAATTTTATTTTTAATATGAAAAGATTTTTCCAGCGCAGAATATTTTTGTTCTATGAATTGAATTAATAATGAAGTTTTATAATTTGTTCTGATAAACTTTGAAATTAACCTATCAAGATTAAGAAGTAGAGAGAGTTGGGGTGTGTGTGGATTTCTTTTTATTTACGGTCGAGGGTTGTTGGGGTTTATACTGAAATCTACATGGAGGAATTTGTCAAATTATGTCGAATAAAGACATGATAGCAGGTATTAACACTGGGTATGGGATGTTGTTTTTTTCTTCATCTTTTTTTGCAGAAGTTATATAATGCTGTATAATGAAGTTAAATTATTTTTTTAATGATTCGAAAGCCAGTCGAGAAATATTTTTTATAACAACTAATACCAAAGACAGCCTCTGGAAAAAGAAAAGTAATTTTTGATAAAAGAAATAGCTGAAATATTAAAAAAAGAGATATCTTCAATTTGTTGAACAGAAAGAATTTTTATTTATACAATAATTTCACTTCTTAAAAATTTTTTAAAATAATTGTTCGTTTTAAATTTGGGAATTCTATTTTTAATCTAATGAAAAGTTTTTGAGTGCTGAATTTTTTTTATATGAATTTAATTAATAATCAACTTTTATAATTTGTTCTGATAAACTTTGAAAAGCTAAGAAATTTAAAATTTTTAATTATTTTTATGTTTCTTACAAAATTTTGAATAAAGAAAAATATATTTAAAAAGAACTTTTACAGGACATGCAGTTGTTATTATTTAAGTAAAATCCAACAAAACTTCATATCCAAATGTAAGAGTACAAATCGAATAATTATTGAATAATCATTTAAAATAATTTTTTTGTAGTATTGTAAAGTAGTAAGTTTAAAAAGTTTAACTTTAAAAGTAAGTTAAGTTTTGTAGTAAGTTTAAAAATATCTGCCACATTTTTAAATTGAGATTGCCACTTTTTCTATAAACCATTAAATATGTCTAAAAAAAATCACATTATGATTTGGACTGAATTTATAATAATTGTCATAGTTGCAAACAAAATCGTTTTTTATCGAATATCACACAAATCTATTCAAATTTTGCTTCAATCAACCAAAATTACTTAACAAAAATAAAGACTTAATCTGTTTAGTTAAATGTTTATAAATTTATAATAATTGGCATAAATACGTACAAAACCGTTTTTTATCGAAAATCACCCAAATCTTATTTGAATTTTGTTTCAATCAACCAAAATGATTTCACAAAAATAGACCTTTTTAATCACAGACTTAATCTGCTTAGTTAAATATTATTAAACATCTAAAATAAAAACCTAGTAACCATTTTATTTTAAACCCAATAGCCTTTCAATGCCAAATAAAGGAAACAAGCAATAAATCTCAGAAGCAATAATACAATGGTCGAAAACAACAATTCCAAATTCGTGCTCAACTTTGAAATCCCTAACAAATCCGCGCCATATTTCACGCCAAATTCCTGTCCAGAAGTTTAAATTTCTTTCCCTGGATGTTCAACAGGTATTTCTTCCAATGCACCTCATTCTTTTCCAGAAATTCCTTTGAGAAAATAACTATGTTTTATTCTGCTATTCCCATGGCAGCCCTATTCTCCAGGCCGGGAGAAGTAAAGAAAAAAAAAAAATGGCGTAACAAAATCAAAAGACAGGAGACAGTAAAATTAAGACGGAAGATCAAAAAACGGACGAGGACAAAAGAAACTGCAGTACACAATGGAAGAGGCGCTTTCCTGCCGATAGATTAAAATAGCAGACGGGGTGACAACTTGACAAGATGTCTTCCCTCTGGAGACGAACTTGAAAAAGTGACTGGTCCGTACATCCATGCGTGGACCCTGGAGATTCTTTTCTTTAAAGAACTCTAAGTAGCAAAGTGAATATGGATTGAAAAAGAAAACGTCCTTCTAGAAAAGCATCCATGGTTCCTATGCCACAATAATCAATGTTGATCCTTCATGTCCTAATTATTGCCAATATTTAGATGGTCTATGGATTTTGAGAGACCAAAACAATAAAGAAATAACAATCTTTAAAATAAGATCTAACTCTAGGTTTCTGATCGGCTCGCATCGTGATTTTTAGTTTCTTAAAATGAGATCCAGGTTTTTTTAATCATTTTATACAGGTATTTTTATAAATAGTACAAAAGAAATAAATGACATAAAAAAAAAAATGAAATGAAATAACATGTACTGTTGTTTTTCATAAATACCCATCAATGTATATTTATATCTATATAAACATTCTATATTTATATATTTATAATGTTGCATGCTTTCTTGCCGATAGATTAGAATAGCAGACGGGGTGACAACTTGACAAGATGTCTTTCCCCTGGAGACGAACTGGTGAACAAGTGACTCGCCCGTACATCCACGCGTGGACCCTAGAGATTCTTTTCTTTAAAGAACTCTAAGTATCAAAGTGAATGTGAATTGAAAAAAGAAAACATCCTTTCAGAAAACCAGCCATGGTTCTAACGTCACAATAATCAGTATGGCCAAATTATGGACATATTTCCCCAATATTCATGGTCAAATTATTGCCAATATTTAAATGGTCCATGACTTACGAAAGCAACAAAACAATAAAGAAATCTCTTTAAAATAAGATCTAACTCGGATATCTGATTGGATCGCATCGTGATTTTTAATTTCTTGAAAAGAAATACAAGGTTTTTGAATCATTTTATACAGGTCTTTTTTATAAATAGTACAAAAGAAATAAATGACATTAAAAAAATGAAATGAAATAACATGCACTGTTGTTTTTCATAAATACACACATATTTATCATTCTATCTTTATATCTCTATATAAAGATAGATTGATTGTCTATAGACGCTTTTATTTAAAAACTCTAAGTAGCAAAGTGAATGTTGAGGAAAAAAAATGCCCTTTTTAGAAAACCAGCCATAGTTCTTATGTCACAATAATCAGTGTTGGTCCTTCATATCCTAATTATTACCAATATTTAAATGGTCTATGAGTTTCGAAAGCAACAAAACAATAAAGAAATCTCTTTAAAACAAGATCTTACTCGAGGTTTCTGATCAGTTCACATCGGGATTTTTAATTTCATGAAATGAAATATAAGGTTTTTGAATCATTTTATATAGGCTTCTTATTAGATAGCACAAAATAAATAAATGAAATTGAAAAAAAAAAAACAATAAAAGGAAATAATATGCATTGGGGTTTTTCAGAAACACACACATATATGTCTATCTATGTATCAATATATAAACACACACACATATATATACAATGTTGGATATTCATCGGAACAGTCTGGAAAAAAAAAGCCTCACGTACAATTACTGTATCTGCAAAGGAAAAAACCTCATTATTTTAAGATTTTATGAAAGTATTTGAAGTGCATAGACTTTTACTCATTGCGGAAGTCAAATAAATAAAAATTTATAGTATAATGGATGCTAAAAGTTAAGTTTTACATTACTAATACGACATATTTGTAATATTATCGGCATTGTCCATAGAAAATTAATTGTAAAATAGCCCCGAAAAAGAATGGTGTGGTTTCTTAAAAGTCTTTCAAAGATTAACTTTCATATATATTTGTGTTACGCGTTATGATTATCAAATACACTCATCTGACAGACTAAAGATAGAGAATCATATTGCTTAATAACTAACGGCAATTTTTTATGCAAATTAAAAAAAGTTAATGGTTTTTTTAACAACAAAACTAATTTTTGTTTCTCAAAGGGAAGCAGTTCCAAAGAAGACACTCTGTGGTCCAATGTGATTTCTTGTTTTCTCCCATTAAAAATAAGTTATCCTACACAATAAAAAATTTTTTGTGTAATCCAATAATTCATGGTATTAGGAAGCATTTCTACCATTCCTAATGCTATAATTGTATTTTTATATGGCTTATTCGATAAATTTAATAAAGAAAACTCAAAACCGGACATACAAAGCCAATATTAAAACTAATATACGCCGGAAACATACTTGATAAATCCATAAGCCAGAAGATCTTTGCAAAAGACTCGAAAAATAAGGAACATATCCACCAGATAATGCTCCTATAAATGTTCATTCCATTTGAAATTTATTTGAATTGGTTACATTTTTGAAAATAAGGAAACCTATATTATATGTTAGTGCTTTAAAAAGTTTTTGTTTTAATAAATTGTTTTTGCATTTAAAAGCAATTACTAAAAATAAAGAAAGATAAAACCAACAAAATATATTTGTTATTGTCGAATCTTGCCTTGTTATTCAAACCCATTTAAACCTTAGAAAACTATTTAAAATATGTTATGTGACTGGGAGAGATGAACAGAAAGCGGCATTATTCCTTTTAGCTAAAGAAGCGAAAGATGCCTTGAGTCTGAATCGTAAATCTTGTTAAGGATATAAAACTAAACATTTCGACAAATATTGCTTTTGCGCTTAAGTATCAACAACTGCGTTAGGGATTTTTCACTCACATAACAGATTTATTCACTGATCCAAAATATATTCGCCGAAATATTTACATTTTTCCCCTATCTTTTTTTTTTTTTTTTTCCTCCAGAGCCTAAATATCTTCCCTGTCTTCTCCTATTATTCTGATTCGCGACGCAAAGTTTGGGGATTTTTACGCATATATTAACATTTCATTCTGTGTATTCGCATAAAAACGAAGGATTTCTTTATCTCTTACAAATTAATGAGCTATCTGCCTTTTGTTTCATTTCCATTTAATATTCCATCCTTTACACGAGACAATTTTTTTTTTTTTTTGTTTCTTTTCAGTTTCTTTATTCTTTTATTCGTACAATTTTTAAGCGACGAAGACATTTTTGACTGTCATCAGGTTCGCGCAGAAAATCCCAGGTGATAACGCGAATAAGGAAAATTCTTGGCATAAAGTAGGGAAAAAACGTTCCGACCAATGAAATTTGAGAGCCGTGCGCTCTGTTTACTCAGCTTTATTGGATACATTATGCTGTTTATTATTTCTGGATTGCTACAGAGATTTTATGAATGTTTAATCGACGCTCTGAACGAATTTTGGATTTTTAAAATTAACATTTCGCAGAAAATGGGATGCAAAAATATTTTTCCCCATTATTATTATTTTTTTCCCTTTAATGCCAATTTATTAATGAAACAATACAATGAACTTATTACTCCTTAAAAATTCTTTCAATGAATTTTGCAAATTAAAAACTTTAAATTTCTTAATATATAATCATCAAGGGATGAATTAAATTTTGAAGAAGGGTTCAATAAAAATATTTTTATAGGTATTATTATTTATAGCAAATTGCTTAACAGTGGCTATAATTTATTTCATTTTCTTTTCAAAAGTAATTATTATCATTTCAAAGGTAACTGATATATAAAACAAGCAAACTTTTTGCATAATTTTTTTTTGTTTTTTATTTGCAGGGCTAAATAACATAAAACAAATAAATTGTTTAATTTAATCATTAAGTTATCAATGATTAAGTTAAGAATATTTTTTAAAGAGCAAATAGATTGTTTTTTAATTTAATTATAAAATACCATTAACTCTAAAGATTAGACATTGTCATTATTGTCATTGTTATTATAATTACTATAAGGCCAGCAATGTAGATTTGCATCTCATATTACAGATAAAGTCTCTATGATAATTATTTATATGAATTGAAGGTAACACAAATTGCTTCTTTTATAAAAAACAAATATTTAAAGTGTATAGTATTAAAATAAGAGTTTTTTAACGAATTTTAAACTTTTCTAGAATCTTATTCTTTTTAATTTTGTTTACTTTAACTGACATTTTTTTTATGCTCTTTACGAGAAAAATCAGCACATCTTTATATGTCTATTTTAAAGATTTAATTTTTAAAACTTCTTACGTATTTCACATAGAAACAATGTTTTTAACATAATATTTCTGTCACTAATACTATACATACATACATATGTGGATAAAATTCACTAAGATAAAAATAATGTTTTTAAAGATTTTACGCTTTTTTTTTTTTTTACGTTATAATGTGTTCTTTTTTTCGTTAATTATTTTTAATAATTACGCTTGCATTTCAGAATAAATATCATCAAATTCATTTTTAAAAAGTCCAAATTAAATAGATAAAAATAAAAAAGTTAATTTACATAAAATTAAAATCCGCTCACGAATTTATCATGTGGTATCCCTTTATCGTATTTTGCTGGGCGAATACATATAGGATTTTTACCGATGTACAATAACCCAAGAAATTTATGAAGCCAATTGATCAAGCCAACTATCAAATTCATTAGCCACGAGAATATACCAATGTTCGAAAACTCTAAATCTTCATGAAAAACCAATTGTTCAAATCGTACAAGAATTACTAATAAATCGTGGCGATGCTTAATTTACTTTTTATAAACATAAACTGATCCTTGGACACTATTTGGAGGAAACTGAAACACTATTATTATATTCTGAAAGTCTGACATTAAAAATGAGCCACAGAGCACGTGACTTGATATGGGTGAATCCTAATATTTAGCAATACAAATTTTCAAAATAGTAGTTTTGCCTCAAAACATAAATAAAATCGAGTGAAAATCAGCATTGTTAAGTTTTTGAACTGAAGGTTTTTTGCATTGCGCAAGGATACTAATATGTTTAAAAGAATAATTGATATTCTTTTTAATTCCAACCTTCACTTTTTTGGAGACATCACAAAGATGTTTCAAAACAGAAAGCAGAGAAAGCTGTATTCGTTTACCTTTCTGAAACTGCATCAACATATTAAGGAATATTTATTTAAAATAAATGTGTTTGAAAAGCAAGTTTTGTGGCGGAAATTCCATGAGTTTGGGAAAGAACGTGAATGTAGTCGTTATAAAATATTCATGGATACTTCACGTAATTTAGAAATTTGGCGTTGCAAAGATTTACGATGGACGATAAACATGAATTTTTGAGCTCTGCGAATATGGAAATGGACGAAGTTACTGGTAACAGACCTTATCAGACCCATTCAAATGCACCCTTCCTCAATTGTCACCTCAATTGATATGTGAACAATTAACATTCTTTGGTATTCAAATTCGGAAGTTGAAATCCACCATCAATATGAACTCTACTATCGACCTCAAGCCTGTTACAAATCATGTCAACTACTTTTGCAAGGTACCGAACTACCCGAATGCCATACCGATACCCAAATGCCGAGGAAGGGGTAACTCTTTTGATCCTTACCCATTTTCAACTGAGCTCTGCATAAATTTAATATTAAATAGAAATTAATACCAGCCCACTAATGGCGAAAGTTATTTTGACCAGATCGCAAAAATAGGGGCCATAGGATTTGGCGACAATTTTGTGGCTCCAACTGGGTGATAAGTCACAAAATTTGGTAACCTGGATTTGTTATACTATTTGTAAGTCATTCTACTTACAATCGCAACTCGTTACTCAACTCACTTTGGCGAAAAAGTTTTTGATGTCAAATCCCTAACTATTTTTCGATTTTATCGTAATTTTTTGTACTGTTAACAAATATAATATTGATCATTCTAATGCTAATCATTCTATTTCTTCTTCTATTGATAATGGCGGTTTTATTAAACCTAATTAACGTAACACTACAAAAAGCAATGTATCTTCAATTCCGAAAACCTATTAATGCAAAAAAAATTAAATTTAAATATACACTGAAGTGCCAAAAGTCATGGGATAGCAATATGCAAATTTTCAGATGGCAGTAGCATCGCGTAGTACAGGTATAAATGCGCAGTACTTTCGCAGAGCTTTCATTTCTGTTCAAGTTATTCATGTGAAGAGGTTTTGACGTGATGATGACCGCACGACGGGAATTAACAGACTTTGAACGCGGAATGTTAGTTGGAGCTAGACGCATGGGTCATCATTTTTGAAATCGTTAGGGAATTCAACATTCCCAGATCCACTGTGTCAAGAGTGTGCCGAGAGTATGAAATTTCAGGCATAACATCCCACCATGGACAGCGCAGTGGTCGACCGCCTGCACTTAACGACCGAGACCGGCGACGTCTGCAAAGAGTCGTAAATTCTAACAGACAAGCAACACTACGTCAAATAACCGCAGAAATCAATGTGGGAACAAGGGACTTGTCTGTTAGAACTGTGCGGAGAAATTTGGCTTTCTTGGGATATTCCAGCAGAAGACCGACTTGAGTGCCTTTGACAGAACGACATCGCTTGCAGCGACTCTCTTGGGCACGTGAGCATATCGGTTGGTCCCTAGATGAATGCAAAACCGTGGCCTGGTCCGATGAGTCACGATTTCAGTTGGTAAGAGCTGATGGTAGGTTCGAGTGTGGCGCAGATCCCACGAAGCCTTGAACCCAAACTGTCAGCAAGGCACTGTTCAAGCTGGTGGTGGCTCCGTAATGGTGTGGGCTGTTTAACATTGACTGGTGTGGGCTGTACTGAACATTGACTGGAAATGCTTATGTTTAGCTACTTGAAGATCACTTGCAGCCATTCATGGACTTCATGTACCCAAACAACGATGGGATTTTTATGGATGACAATGCGCCATTCACCGGGCCACAACTGTTCGCGATTGGTTTGAAGAACATTCTGACAATTCCAACGAATGATCTGGCCACCTAGATCGCCCGACATGAATCCCATCGAGCATTTATGGGACATCATCGAGAGGTCTGTTCGTGCCCAAAATCCTGCACCATCAACGCTTTCACAATTATGGACGTCTATCGAGACAGCATGGCTCAATATTCCTGCAGAAGACTTCCAACGACTTGTTGAGTCCATGCCACGTCGAGTTGCTGCACTTCGCCGGGCGAAAGAGGCCGACACGATATTAAGAGGTATCCCATGACTTTTGTCACTTCAGTGTATATTAAAGATGTTGGCGAAGATGATAATGTACCTGAGGCCCTTCACCTTCTCAAATTTCCTCCTATTATGGTTCCTCCTATGACAATTCTATCGCATATTTTAAAAGAATTATGGCATATCAAGAGATCTGTGCATACTACTCTTTACTCGAGATACGCTAAATGTTTTCTAGGGATGTTTAGAACCATAGCACTATTGCTCAATAATTGGGGGAAACGGACATTGTCTTTTTTTGTTATTACTCCTAAATCTTAGTGGCATTGGAAGGTCGCTCTTAAAGATATTCTCTCAATATCCATATTGAAGTAATAAGCCAGGATTTTACCCTCAAAGGGTTTAAGGATATTAAAATTACTCAGTTAACTAACACTAACACCAAGCCGCCACTAAATACCTGGCTGTTAGTTTTACCCTCGTAAGAAGTCAATGAAGACATCTTTCGAATTAAATAAACTTCTATATCTTTGTTTATAAGTTGAAAAATTTAAATAGCCACTTACTGAAAGACAGTGCTTTGGATGTAATAGGTTTTATCATAGGTCAAACTTACTATCTCAAATGTGGTGAACAACATTATCATAAAGATTGCAAAAAAAGCATGCCCCACTTACAGAAACTATTAGCAGTCCCAACTTGTATAAATTATGGTAACATTAGTCATCTTACTGTTTGGCGTGGAGCTGTCCTAAATTCCAGAAGCCTATACTAAACTGCAAATATTATCAATGCTAGAAAACCCTTCACTGAACTTCCTGCTACTCGGCAAGTTGCCCTAATTTCAGCTTTTCTGAAGCCCTCTGAGGCTCCATATTCCCACTTCGCCTATGTCTGCGTCCGGAAATGAACTCCAACGATCATCCAGTGACATTACAGATGAAACACTTTTCATAATGAAGGAATATGTCTCCATTTCTGCCAATTGAATACTGAGATTATCTAATTATCTACCTGAGATTATTCTATTTGCCCTAAAGCTTAAAAATACTGAAACTCTATTGATAAATTACAGATTTTTTATTAATTATAGGACGCAAAATTCTTCATCTATTGAATGATGTTCCTGCTAACATTTTTCTACATTTTAATTATAATTTTTCTTTTTTCATTTTTTTTTTATTTTTCCTAATCATTCTTCGTTTTCATTTAATGTTTCTTCTACTTTTTATTTTATTTAATTATAAATTTAAATTAAAAAATATCATAATAATTATAATGGGCTTAAACCAAAAGTAACTCCCTTATCTCTCAAGACAGAAGCTTGTGGCTGCTTCAACCAAAGAGTTTCGTTCATCTGCAAACGATAAGATATCACGAATCTCTAACAAAAAACAACATCATGACCACACATGATAATAACCAATATCATCACATTTGTTTTTAGCAATCATATTTAAATTCATTTTTTATCACGATGTTTTAATAAATAAATATTTGTTTTGATCAAGCTATTAATTTTATAAATTGTTTACAATATCCGATTTCCATAAACAATTTTCTCTTATTCAATATCAATAATTTATTTATTACACCTATAAGCTGTAGAAGTATTCAAGGAAAATAAAACGTTTTCCTAATTCAATACACAATAAAAGTATTCTTTTTAATAAAAGAAACCAATATTCGCAAAAATATATTTTTATAGCTATAACCATGATGAAATTAAAACTGATGAGAAAATGTTTTGAAGAGATCATAGTTATATCAAGAGGCTTAAACTTATTTTTTATGCATTCACGGTAAATACAAAAATATCTTAACCTGTTGCTTCCTTGCATTTCATATTTTTAAAGTTATATCTATAATACAATTTAATTTTTCTATAATACAATTCAATTTACCCCTTTTCAGTTTAAAAATTGGCTGGATTAAAATAATAATAAGAAGAAGAATTTTATATTAGCAGCAATCGTTCTCATATATATAAATTATGCAGAAAATGATTTATAAATAATTAATAACTTAATAAGTTTTAATAATGTATAAATAACCTATAATAAAGATATCCTTAAGTAGTACATACTTAAAAATTAAATATTAAATAATAAAAATTTAAAATAAATTAAAATTATATTAATGGATAAGAATGGACTGTATGCAAGATTACTTTTGACTTGTTATTTTGTTGAATTCCTAACCCTAACTCAATTAGAAAAGCGCACAATTCAACATACAAATTAACGTGAATTAGACTTAGACTTTTTTGAGGTCAGTGAACTCACACAATTTATTCCAGTACGATATCTACACAACTATTTTTAAGAGTTGGTATAAGATATATTTAATTATCCAATTTTGTAAGAAACAAACTGAATTTTTAAATCAAAATAAATTTTAATATAAAAATTCTATGCATAACTATTTGAATATGTTTCTGTAATATATTGACACTGGAATGCAACAAAACTCTATCAGCAATATGTCAAACATTAACATTGCTTTGTCCAGCAGTTTTTATCTGTGAATAAAAAGTTTAAAGTACAAAGGCATTGATAAATGAATTATATAATGATTTTTTACAACGAAATATAAATGGAAGTGATGGGCGTTGATTAAAATTATTTAAAAATAAAAACTCGAACGAACATAATCATACGAAAAGTATACTTTTCACAACAACTACAATAATCAAAATAATTACAAAGAAAGTATAAAATATTACACATTTTTACTAAGAGGATATAATTTCACATTTCCCACTTCTTGTTTCCATATTATATCTGAAAATAAGGGTCACAAACTGGTCTCCAATCAACTTTGAAATCGATTTTTACCAAACGCCAGTTTCGAATTTGGACTTGACTTGACTAGGTGCTTCGAGAAGTAAACCAGCTGTCGCTGCTTTATCTCAACTTATCCAAATGCTCTTAAAATACTAGAGATAAAAAAAGAATTTGACGAAAGTGAAAATCGAATTTGGATGCATACCATTTTCTTCAGCAAGCTTATTATGCATATGATATATTTAAATATCTCACGTCTTGTGAAACATTTACAATAAAGCATGTTTATCACATGTGTTTAATAGCAGGACGCTAACAATACTCAACTTTATTTCAGCAACAATCAAATCCTTTACACCGAAAGACCCAAAGTCTCCTGCTCCATAAGAAACAGAAGAACGTAATCATAAGAAAAATAATTTTCACAACAACTACAACCATGCAAAATAATTACTTACAGAGAAAGAACAAAATATTGCACATTTTTACTAAGAGGATAATATTTCCCATTTCCCATTACATGTATTCATATTGCATCTAAAAGTAAAAGATACAAACTGGTTTCCATTTAACTTTGAAATCTATTTCTTTCCAAACACCAGTACTCTATTAGGTGGAATATGGACTTGAATCGAATATGGACTGAACTATATTAGGTGCTTTGAGATGCATGCTCGATGTTGCTGTTTTATCTGTTTATCTAAATGCTCTTAAAATACTAGAGATAAAAGAATTCGACAAAAGTCAAAAACGAATTTGGATGCATACCATTTTCTTCAGCAAGCTTCTTATGCATATGATATATTTAAATATCTCACATCTCGTGAAACGATTGCAATAAAACAAATTTATCACATGCATGACACTAACAATACTGACTTTATTTCAGCGATAATCAAATCCTTTACACCCAAAGATCCACAGTCTTCCTGCTCCATAAGAAACAGAAGAACATAATCATAAGAAAAAAATAATTTTCACAACAACTACAACCATGCAAAATAATTACTTACAGAGAAAGAACAAAATATTGAACATTTTTCTAAAAGATATTACTTCACATTTCCCATTCCTTGTATCCATATTATACCTAAACTTAAAGGGCACAAATCGGTCTCCAATTGACTTTAAAACTATTTTTTTCCAAACACCGATTTTGAATTTAGACTTGACATGGCTAGGTGCTTTGAGATGCATGCTGGCTGCTGCTACTATACATCCAAATACTAGAGATAAAAGAATTTTGACAGAAGTGAAAATCGAATTTCGATGCAGCAAGCTTCTTATGCATATGATATATTTAAATTTCTCACATCTCGTGAAACATTTGCAATGAAACATATCTTTAAGAAGTGTTTTACTGTATGACACTAACAATACTCGACTTTATTTCAGCGACAATCAAATCCTTTACACCCAAAGTCTTCCTGCTACAAGTCCATAAGACACCTTCAAGTCACCGGATCTCAGTTTGCATGCAGCCCCTACTTCCATTCGAAAATCCCTTCTCTCTCCAAATAGGACTTAGACCTTCTCAGATTTTCGCCTGCATACCGTCTCTGCATTATTAAACGAGGATTAAATAACGTTTTCCCAGGTACACCCCCCCTCCCTCCCCCTCTACCTCCTCTTCCCTTTTGTTCCAGGGCCCTCCCTGGGTGAGGAGGGTGGGCGTGTCAGAAATTCCTTCCTCTGTTCTTAAGCCTGTTAGCGAAAAAGCCCCCTTTTTTCTTTGCCTTTTAACCCAAGGATTTGTATCCGGAATACCCGGTACGCAGAACAGTACCTGTGGAAGCACCAGTTCCCACCATCAAAAATTACTAAATTTTTAGAAGGCAAGAGTATGTAATCCTCTCTCCCCGTTTCTGCTGAGTTTTCCTAATTGGCCGGAAGAGTTGAAGAAGATTAACTGAACTCTTAGGATGGAGGCGATTTGATAAGGAATTTTCACCACCTTTTTTTTCATTTATTTTATTTTATTTTATTTTATTTTATTGTAAGGGAAAGAATTCATCTGGGGGTATGACAGAGAAGGGGGAGGTGGAATTTTTACACCCGTGGATCTATTCCAATTTTGATAAATATATGCGTGGCTTTTGTTCGTTCTGAGATGATATTCGAAGCTTGAGTTTGTATGCATGATTCTTAATTTGTTTGGACTTGTGAAATAATTTTTTTTTTTTGTAAAGAAAGGGTGGGAAGAGAGCATTAAAAAGATCACTTTTCTTCAAATTGGGATTGATTCACTGCACTATTTTGACAAAATAAATAATCTCTCACCTGTGCTCCAGGTATGAATTTTTTCTGAAAATGATTCGATGTCAATCCTCCAACCAATCCTATCTATTGTTATACATAATGTCACCAGTATTCTAGCTCATAAAAATTATCCTTAGATAATTGTCTTTAAAATGGAGATATATATTAGATTGAAAATAAATATTAATCAGTATCAATCTTAATTATTTAATTACAAATATATTACGATATAATTGCAATTATATTATTAACGTTATAAGATCAACAAATAATAACAATTCTAATTTATTATAAAGTCGCTTATAATAAATAATTATTACTATTCCTTACAAATCTTCTTAGATTTCTTTTCAGAATTTCTGAGTTTCAATATTAAACTGCTTTAAAAAGCAGCATAATTCAGAAGAAGGTACATGATAATGGTTAAAAAAATATTCCAATAAAGAGCCATGCTTATAAGTTTTGCAATCGTACTTTTAGTTCTCGAAAACAATAAATTCGATTAAAGCTGTATTTTCGGATTAAAAAGTTAATATTTATTCAAAATGAAAAATTTCATTGAAAAGAAACTTATTTTTTATTATTTTCTTGATAAAAATCTTTTCAATCTGTAAAAATATTTTAAACTAACGGCACGGTTAAAGATAATGTAAAGGTTTTTAAGATAATATACACAATTATTGTTTAATTATTTTTGTTTTTCCGGCGCATAGTCACCTGCGTCATCTGCACACATGTCTTTGAAACGGCCTAATGAGTAACGCAAATTTTGATTGGTGATGGTCTGTTTACTGGAAATGCAAGGAACAGTAATACCTGCTACAGGATTACCAAGAAACCATCTTCAATAAGATACATAAATGTGGTATATAATCTAATAAATTTCATGAGTATGAGATTCTCCTCCTTGCAAACTGTTATAGCAATTAATCAGTGCGAATTAGAATTTTTTATCTACTTTTTTTTTTTTAATTTAGTATTTCAAAAAATAGTAGGTTGCATCTCTCTGTTTGTTTGAATGCTATATTTTCTGGTTCTGGAAATAGTATTGGTTACTTTTTGTTTCATTGAATAATTCCTTCATAGGAAAAACTTTCTAAAAATATATTCCTAGCTTTGGCTGGGTTATTAATTTTCCTCATAAAATTTCCATTTCCACAAATTCTTAAAGACTTTAAAATTTTTAAAAGACGATTTGGATACTACTTTTTTTCATTGCATTTTTCTTATTCTATCTTTTTGTTGAATTACTTTTTTTGTGATGTTTCATTTTGGCATCTTTAAATAACATTAACTCATCTTCTTCTCATCTAAAAATAAGCTCATGATAATATTTTGATTATGGAGTGTAGTTCCTAATTTTATGTTAAGAACGATTTTCAGGAGCGAACAAAAGTGTTTTGTAGGTACTACTGAAATGAGAACATCTGTACTTTAATGAAATTTCAATGTCAATTCAGAATTAGGAATTGATTTGCATTTAACTAATAATTTCCACTTATCTTGACTAAATTAGTAAATTCTAACTAAATTTTATAATTTTATTTTTTTTTAAACTATCTATTTTTTGTGAACTTACGTTTTGAAAATTAAAGTAATGACACCAGGTAATTTTATGGTAAATTTACTAAGCTAATTTTTCTGATTTACTTTTTTAATTCTACTCTACGATTGGAAAAAATTTTAAAAACAAATTACACATAAGTAATTAAATTAAATATGCAATGATACTTCTTTAAGTTTCTTATGAGGTTTCTTATGAGGATCTCTTCTTTGAGGATCATTTCTTCTTTCTTTCTTATGAGGTTTCACATGAGGATCTCTTCTTCTTTCTTTCTTATGAGGTTTCTTATGAGGATCTCTTCTTCTTTTTCTTTCTTATGAGGATCTCTTCTTCTTTCTTTCTTATGAGGTTTCTTATGAGGATCTCTTCTTCTTTCTATGAGGTTTAGTAGTAAATCTCAAAAAACTCGTTTTGAATGAGATTGATTTTGTGTAAACGGTAATTTCTCATGTTTTAATGTAGAATACATTCAAGATAATTTTTTAACATAATACGTCAATAAAATTATTTTAGGTTTATTATCCACGACCTTATTTTATTTATTTATTAAAACTTTTTCATTTATTTCAGCAAACTTGGCAAATGGCATGCAAGGGGTTTTTGAATGTTAATTTTTTTCAATATAACTTGTTTCCACGTAGCAAAAATTGAACAGAATATTGGAAGTCTAATAACATAACTCTTATCTTGCTACAACCCTATTGAGCCATATACCATTCAATTGTACGTTGTATGACTCAGTCCATCAATATAACTAATAGTTTTTCTATTAATGTACTGTTCTCAATGGGTACAAACTGTACAATGTAGTAGTAGGTAATTATAATATTGTACTGTTTATTATTATAAAACGCAATCACTTTACAGGCAATCTTAATTAAATTTATTAAACAAAAGAGTTCTCAATTTCAAATATTTTTATTTTCCCACAACTCTATTGAGACATATATCATACAATCGTACTATGTAGGACTCATTAGGTTAATATAACTCTAATAGTTTTTCTATTAAAGTACTGTATTCAATAGGTACAAACTGTACAATGTACTCAATGAAGACAAACTGTACAACATACTCAATAGGTACAAACTCTACAACGTACTCAATATGTGAAAACTCTACAACGTACTCAACATGTGAAAACTCTACAAGATACTCAACATGTGCAAACTCTGCAATGTACTCAACATGTGCAAACTCTGCAATGTACTTAACATGTGTAAACTCTACAATGTACTCAATGGGTACAAACTGTACAATGTACTCAATGGGTACAATCTGTACAAAAAAACTCAATAGGTACAAACTGTTCAATGTACTCAATAAGTAATTCTAATAAGATACTGTTTATTATTATAAAACTCAATCCTAATCAAATTTTTTTAAAACAAAAAAGTTCACAATTTAAAATTATATCAATTCAAAGATAATTTATTCAAACATTTGTTATGATTTTTTTTTTTTAAGATTTCAGTTGAATTTATTTTAAAAAAAATAATGATTAGTAATAAATTTCACTTTTTTATATAGTCCTATTATAGTAAAAAATCAAAATAACTTATATAAAAATCAAGAATAAATAAATTTAATCATTCTAATTTATTATTTTGTAACTATTTTTGCAATTTTAAATTCTGCTTAGCCATAGCTATAGTCACTGTATCTAATAATTAAATAAACGTATTTTTACTTATTTATCGACTAATCGTAATAAGTTCACAAGATTTGCATTGTGGTCTTAGAAATAATTTCACGCTCTCTAAATGAAAAAGTTCGAATTACTTTCTAGTTTCGAATAAAATAAAATTCATTTCAATTTCCTTCCCCATTTTTTTTTTTTCACCGTTACTATCTTATTTTTTGAAAGAAGAGAGAGAGAGAGAAAGTAAAAAGCATGCAGTACAATTTAAAAAAGAAAAAGTATTTTTTTTTTTTATTTTAAAAGAATCGCTATCCGTCCTTAGGGGGAAAAGATTTTTCCCTTTTTTTTTTCCCCTTTCCAAGTTACTTCCTGGATGGCAAATTTGTGAGGGTTAAAAGAAGATAGAATGGAAGAAAAAAATATTATTAAAAAAAAAAAAAGAAGAACATACGGAAGCATTTACCCTACCACATTTTAACCTCAATCTTTTCCTGCACCACAGATAAAGAAAATACAAAAAAAAAAAAAAAAAAAAAAAAAAAAGGAAAAGTAGAAAAAAAAAGGACATCTTGAAAGTAAAAACCAAAAGGGGGAATATATCATTTTTATTATTTCTTGCCTTTATTACTACTACAATTTCTCATGCCAAATGCATGTCAATAGCGTTATGTATACCTTCATTCTTAATAGGAATACAAAATAAAATGTATTCAGTTACCCAACCTTTTTTTTCTTCCACAAGGGAAAAAGGGTTTAATATATATATGTATACGTAATTTTTTGTTTACTTTTTTTTTTTTTTACATCTGCGAGATATTACCTGTTCCGAGGAATGATAAGAAATACGAGATGATTATTGAAAAGAAAAAAAAAATAACATTGAAGGGGGAAAACCGTATTGAATGTACGGTGAAGCGAAGAATGAATATTCACCGATTCTTAAACAACTTTTCTTTTTCTTTTTTTTTTATTCCCCTTACCCTTCCTTTTTTCTCCTTTTTTTTCATTTCCTATTGAAGGGAAAAAATCGTACCTTTATGGTCGTACCCTTTTTTAAGGATTTTGCCGATAGAGTAGAGGAATATGCATAAGTTTTATATTTCGTTCTCTGCTATTCCATATTTCCAACGCTCCGAAGAGAGAGAGAGACGCGGTCTTTTTTTCCCGGAAAAAACCGGGAAAAAAAAAAAAGAAAAGGAAAAAGAAAATTGATCTCTACCTGACGAATCCATTGTTATTGATATCCCTAGAGATTTCAATTATTTTTTTCCGTTGGTTACTGCTTGGTGTTTATTGATCATTTTTAGATGTAAAGAAGGATTACTGAAAAATAGTCTTTTTGTGTACCGGATTTCAGACTGACTTGAAAATTTTGTTTTTAAATATATTTTAAATACCATAAAAAATTTCTAGTTTAAAAGGAGTGTTATTCCAGTGTGTATCTATAGTATGTTCTGCTGTAATATTTAATACAGAAAAAAACTTATACCTGCTATTAATGTATAAAATACACTAAAAGGTTTATCCTTATTGAAAAATAAATAAATCTTTCTTTAACAATTTTAAAGTTTAGTTCATTTAATTTCTACATTTTCTTATGCTGATAAGTTTCTATCTGTTTATTTTTTTTTTCCTGCCTTACTCGTGGCTCAGTGCAACGCGCACAGCTGATGAGCATTAGGTCGGAGGTTCAATCCAGTGGTGGCTTTGTTGTGGACGCTGTTTTAAAAAGGGAGATACGATGGCCTTTGTTATTTTCAGCATCTTGCCTCATTAGCAGACTAACTAATGGGGGATTGTCAGGGTTTTCTCCCATACGATCAGCAAATACGGTATAGTTCCCGCTAAAAGTCCTCTCGGAAGGCACTCCCTGCTTCTTCAGCATCACGAAGCCGAGTCAAAGTTCTCCTTCATCACAATAGAACTGCGTCCCTCTCCTCCCCTTTACTCCTTCCATGAGACCACACGGGTTCTTGGACTTGGACTATTAAATGTTACGTCTACAAAGTGGGATAAAAACAATGTTTTTTTTCCTTTTTCCTTGTTGTTCTATTAAATATTTTAATTATTCCTACCATAAGTGATCTATTATGTCTAGTAAATCATACAATCTTGATTCTCCATTACATTAGAATCGCAGTAATTAAAAGGAAGCAACTAACAGATTTAAATTTTGAATGCGCTATATCAATTCAATATACATGAAAACAACTACAATTCTATAAATTGTGTATTTTGGGTCTTACTTTTAAGTTGTCTTTAAGTAATGCGACCAATAAATTCTATAGAATTCATATTTTCCATTCAAATCATATTTGCTTACTCTTATCACTCTGCTATTTCATATTTCCATCGCCAACGGCTCCGGAGAGGGAGAAAGAATCGGTCTTTTTTCCGGGAAAAAAAAAGAGGAAAAGAAAGTTGATCTCTACCTGACGAATCCATTGTTATTGATATCTCTAGAGATTTCAATTATTTTTTTTTCCGTTGGTTACTGCTTGGTGTTTATTGATCATTTATATATGTAAAGAAGGATTACTGAAAAATAGTCTTTTTATATACCGGATATAAGACTGACTTGCAAAATGTATTTTAAATAGCATAAGATAATTTCTAGTTTAAAAGGAGTGTTATTCCAATATGTTTTCATATTAAGTTCTGCAGTAACATTTAATACAGATAAAAAATATTATAGGTGCTATTATTACATAAAATGCAATAAAATGTGTATCCATATTAAAAACTTAATAAGTCTTTTTTAACAATTTTAAAGTTTAGTTCATTTAAATTCTACATTTTCTTATGCTGATAAGTTTCTATCTGTTTAGTTTTTTTTTTTCTCTGCCTTACTCGTGGTTCTGTGGCGACCCGCATATCTGATGAGCATTAGGACGGAGGTTCAATCTGCTGGTGGCTTTGTTGTAGACGTTGTTTTAAAAAAAAGGGAGACTATAGAGGGAGACTATAAATTTTGAATGCCCTATATAATAAGATTCAATACACATGAAAACAACTAGAATTGTATAAATTGTGAATTTTTTGTCTTACTTTTAAGTAATGCGATCAATAAATTCTACAGAATTCATATTTTCCATTCAAATTATATTTTTTGGCTCTTATCGCTCTGCTATTCCATATTTCCAACGCTACTCGACTCCGAAGAGAGAGAGAGACGTGGCCTTTTTTTCCGGAAAAAAACGGGGAAAAAAGAAAAGAAAATTGATCTCTACCTGACGAATCCATTGTTATTGATATCCCTAAAGATTTCAATTATTTTTTTTTCCGTTTCGCTTGGTGTTTATTGATCATTTTTAATGTAAAGAAGGATTACCGAAAAATAGTGTTTTTGTGTACCGGATGCAAGACTGACTTGTAAATTTTGTTTTTAAATGTATTTTAAATACCATAAAAGAATTTCTAGTTTTAAAAGGAGTGTTATTCTTTATTCAAATATTATAACTGCTATTAATATATAAAATACACTAAAAGATTTATCCGTATGAAAAAAATAAAGAAATACGTTTTTAACAATTTTAAAGTTTAGTTCATTTAATTTCTACATTTTCTTGTTCTGATAAGTTTATGTCTGTTTAGTTTTTTTCCCTGCCTTACTCGTGGCTCAGTGGCAACGCGTACAGTTGATAAACATTAGGCGGAGGTTCAACCCGATGGTGGCTTTGCTGTAGACGCTGTTTTAAAAAAGGGGAGATTCGATGATATTTGTGATGTCTTCTTGCCTTCTGAGTCAGACTACCTGGTGGAGTTTTTCGGGTTTTCTCCCATACGATATTCAAATGCTGAGTAGTCCCCCTTAAAAGTCCTCCCGAAAGACACAGCCCTCCTTCAGCGTTACGGAACCAAGTCAGACTTCTGCCTAAGGGTGTTCCATCGCAACAGAAGCACCCCCCCCTTTCCCTCCTTTCAGGAGACTATACGGGTTCTTGGACTTCGGCTAGATGTTGCTGTCTACCAAGTGGGATAAAAAAACAGAAACTCTAATTAATATATTTATAAGATTTGTTGAGAGAAAAATAATTAAAAAAATAGTGATTCAATAATTAAAAAAATGAGTTGCAGAAAGGGAATCCATTATTAATTAATTTACAATCATGTTATATTAAATATTTTAATTATTCCTTTCATAAGCGATCTATTATATCTACTAAATCATACAATCTTGGATTTCCATTGCATTAGAATCGCAATATTTAAAAGAAGCATAAAATAGATATACATTTTGAATGGTCTGCATAATAATAATATTCAATACACACGAACACAACTAGAATTGTGTAAATTCTGTAGTTTGGGTTTTACTTTTAATTTGTCTTTTAAGTAATTCCACCAATATATTCTATAGAATTCATATTTTCTATTGAAATTATATTTGTTTCTGCTGAGATTATAGTACACGCATAACGTATATAATTGGAATAGTTTGATAGAGAATATATAATTAATGAACAATTCAGTATTTTTCAGTATTTTTCCTACAAGGAGTGTTTTTCAAACTTACTTTTTAAAGATAATTTTTGTTATCCTTATATCGCTTATAAAGGTATTGACAAATTGAAGGATTTTTTAACCAAAGTGTGATATGATGGTATTTTATAACAACATGAAAGATTTCTGTGGATAATAATTAATTATTATTATTATATTATTTTAATGTTGTTGTCATCAACTGGTGGTGTATTCACCGAATAGTGATGACACTACCATTCGAGAATACTTTTAGGTTTACCTGCCCCTCATTTGCCTTTGTATTGAGAAAACTGTATTAGAGAAGTACGACCATTAAAAAAATCGGAATTGATTCAAAATATGCATTTCTATTTAAATATTCTTAGAAGAAAATTGTACTAAAATAGCATTGACACTTAAAAAAAAATAAACAAATTATTTATAAAACTCATTCCCATTCTTTTTTGTCTTAGAAAAAAATCTTCAACGTTTAATAAATCATAGATAATGATCAGAAATTTTATTTTGCGAAACATTTAATGAATTCAGTAAAAGCATATGAAACAGTTAACTTCAGAATAAAAACAATTTAAATGTTTAAATGAGTAAATTAAACTTGTATTAAACTTAAGGAATAAATAGAAAAAGTGTTTCAAAACACAAGTTTGTAATTTTGAATTAGTAAATAGACACAATTCTAAGAAGAACTAGTTTAAAGTTCTTAATTACTGTAAATTACTAAAAAGTAATTTGAAAACCTGCTCTTTTAATACTGTGAATGAATTATGTTAAGATTTCTTTTTAAATTCCACATTATTAAAATTATTATTATTACTACATAAATTACGAGAAATGTAGTTAACGAAACATCATCATGTCTGGAATATTCGAATATTTTTTAACGTCTTTAAATTTAGAGGGAACAAACAAACTCGACAACAGTTATTCCCTGGACGATGAAAAATGCACAGCTAAAGAAATGATAGTTATAGAAGTAGCATTTACCAAAAATTCCCACTTTATATAAACACTACGTCTCCAGCTCGTGCTATACTTTTTTTTTTTCAATTCCTACTATTAGTTCACACTCTCCCTATATATATCTTGTTCAAATTTTCAATCGTTAGAAGTTCAATCGTTATAGAAGTAACATTTACCAATAATTCCCACTTTATATAAACACTACGTCTCCAGCTCGTGCTATACTTTTTTTTCAATTCCTACTATTAGTTCACACTCTCCTATATATATCTTGTTCAAATTTTCAATCGTTCATAAAATACTTTTTATTCATCCACTCGAGTTCAAATACAATTTTTTTTTAACTTGTAGCGGAGGGCACTTGATGTTAATACAGTTTTTTTTTTTTTTCAAATATTAATTCAGTAATTAAATTTAATTAATTATTTTGAGATTTATTTGGATTTAAGGTGTATGTATCTAATAATAGATGGCGCCAGATGTAAGAGGAAAATTTCAACTTTATTTGTGAAATATTTTTCTGCAATATAGTGAAAAAAAGTAGGAATTGTGTTTAAATTTTTTTTTTTTTTTTAATATTATTTGTTTACTTCTTCTAACTTGCACTTTACATTTCTTTTTTTGTAACTACGCAAACTCATTTTTCCCGTATATAATTTATTATTTCGAGGAAAATTTTCGCTAATAAAATTTAAAAATATCCCTTTCATTGGGAACAAGCAGAAATTAACCCTAGATTATCCCAGAAATTATCCCATTTTGCCCTTTCATTTTCAGAATATAGTTGACAAAGATGGGATATTATTAATAAATCTTTCTTCCCATTCTTTAGTATTTTAGAATCAATTTAGAATGGAGAATTACTATCGTTAAAAAAACAGAAATGATCCAAAATATGCATTTCTATTCAAAGATTTGTAGGAGAAAATTACGCACAAATAACATTGTCAATTACAACAATAAGAAATTATTCCTAACATTTAACATTCTTTTAATGTTAGGAAAAATCTTTCAAGTTTAATAAATCATAAACAACGATCATAAATTTTATTTTATGAAACAGTTAAGGAATTCATAAGAAGCATATGAAAGAGTCAATTCCAAAACAGTAATGGTTAAAAAGTTTAAATTTGTTTAAAACTTCAGGAATAAAGATAAATATTTCAAAAAAAACAAATGTGTAATTTTTACGAATTAGTGAATAATTACAAAACACAATTATAAAAAAAAATCTAATTCAAAATTCTAAATTACAGTAAATTTCTAAAAGGAATTTAAAAAATTCTTTCTTTTTTAAATTTCGCACTACTAAATTATTATTATTTCTGCGTAAATTACGAGAAATGTAGTTAACGAAACGTTATCATCATGTCTAGAACATTCGAATATTTTTTAACGTCTTTAAATTTAGACGAAACAAACAAGCTCAACAACAGTTACTGGACGATGAAAATGCACGGTTGAAGAAATGATAGTTCTAGAAGTAGCATTTACCAATAATTCCCACTTTATATAAACACTACGTCTCCATCTCTTGCAGTTTTTTTTTTTTTTTTACTTCCTTCTTCTAACTTACACTTAGCATTTCATTTTTTTTTTTTTCTAACTACACAAACTCAGTTTTCCCGTGTATAATTTATTATTTTGAAGAAAATTTCTCTAATCAAATTTAAAAATGTTCCTTTCATTGCTAACAAGCAGAAATTAACCCTATATTATCTTAGAAATTATCCCATTTTTCTCTTTCATTTTCAGAATGTAGTTGGCAAAGATGAGATATTATTAATAAATCTTTCTTCCCATTCTTTAGTATTTTAGAATCAATTTATAATACAGAAGTACGATCGTTAAAAAAGACAGACCCAAAATATGCATTTCTATTCAAAGATTTGTAGAAGATAATTTCACAAAAATAATGTTGTCAATTAAAACAATAAGAAATTATTCCTAACATTAATTCCAATTCTTTTAATCTTAGAAAAAACTTGCATGCTTAATAAATCAGAAACAATGATCAGAAATTTTTAATTTATGGAACAGTTAATGAATTCAGGTAAAGCATATGAAAAAGTCAATTCCAGACTAAAAACAATTTAAATGTTTAAATGAGTGTAACCTGTACCTCGTAAACTTGTTTTAAACTTAAAGAATAAAAGATAAAAGTTTCAAATAAACAAATGTGCAGTTTTTACAAATTAGCGAATAATTACGAAACGCAATTTTAAAAAAAAAAAATCTAATTTAAAATTCTGAAGTGCAGTAAATGTCTAAAAAGTAATTTTAAAAAAACTGCATTTTTTTAATACGGTGAATGAATTATCTTACGATTTCTTTATAAATTTTGCATTACTAAATTATTATTATTACTACATAAATTACGAGAAATGTAGTTAACGAATGTCTAGAATGCTCGAATATTTTTTAACGTCTTTAAATTTAGAAGAAACAAACAAACTCGACAACAGTTATTCCCTGGACGACGAAAAATGCACGTTTAAAGAAATGATAGTTCTAGAAGTAGCATTTACCAATAATTCCCACTTTATATAAACACTACGTCTCCATCTCTTGCAGTTTTTTTTTTACTTCCTTCTTCTAACTTACACTTTATATTTATTTTTTTCTAACTACACAAACTCAGTTTCGCGAGTGTATAATTTATTATTTCGAAGAAAATTTTCGCTAATCAAATTTAAAAATGCAAAAGCATTCTACATAAATGATATTTCTCCGCCATTTCACCGTCAACGTTTCAGTTGCGCGATTTTTGCGTTTGCCGCTCTAAAACGTTAAAACCACTGGGATTTACAAAATAAAAGTTCCACCAATTACGCGCCAAAACGGCTGTGAGAGGAAAATATATATATATACATTTTTTTTTTCCCTCCGAAATCTCCAGTATCTACTACTCTTCCACACCTAATATGTAGATGGCAAGTCAAAAATTTTTGCTTTTCGAATTTTGATTAGATGAGAGATATAACCCGTAACTGCAACCGCGAATATTCATGCGACTCGCATAAATATTTCATCATCTAATTAGATTTGTAGAAATATTTTCGTCTGTGCTTCCTTATTCTTCTCCTAGCGTTGCCAAACCCTCTGAGACAAAAGACGCAGAGAAATTTGAGAGCAGAAAATTTCCATCCTTCGCTAATCAGTAGCTTTTCCCATTCTAATACATATGTTCAAAGCTTCTTCTAATTTGGCAAGTGTGTATGTATACCTGTTTGAATATTTTCTCGTTTGAAGGTAAGGATTGAGAGAAATGTTTGTTCTTTCTTTCTTTCATTTTTTTTTTTTTTTTGTTCTTTATTTATTTTTTATTATTTCCTTTCCTCCTTTGTTATAGCTGGAATTGGAAAAGCAGGTTGAATTTCTAATTAATTCGATCTTTTATTAAGATTTGGTGGCATCACGGAGGTCTTTGGTGATGAAAATTATATGAAGCTTTCTAAGAGTTCGAAGATTGCCTGCTTTTTCTGAATTCAGCAATGTTTTACACGACAAGGATGGATTTTTGTTATTTAAATATGTCAAATAAATACGTTGCATTGTGTTCTTACATGTTTTATTAACCGTTGAATTTCAGATTCTCAAAATATTCTGCAACAAAAATAAATAAAAAAATATATAATTGAAAAATTTTGTATTTTATTTGCATTTAAGGATTCAAAATTATTATTGTTGAGTTAAAAGATATGATTAAAATTTAAAAAAACATCTTAGTTCTTATACATGATTATAAAAATAATTTTATGTAGATAAAATTCAGATAACAGATAAAATTCTCAGAATAAACTCAGATAAAATTCACTGAAATCAGTTAGTTTCCTTTAGATAAATTATCTTCAGATGTGCATTACATTTTTTCAAAATGAAAAAATCAAAAATAATTTAAATCATTCAAATATTTTAAAATCGATGCTAATTTTTATTAAAAAAAGAAAATTGAAAATAGCTATACGATCTTTTTGCTTGTGTGTGAATATTCAAAATTTTAAGCAATATTAAGATTTGCTGAAAAAAGCATAGAAGTATTTGCGAAGACAATATGATAAAAAAACAAGGTTTTTTATATTAAATTAAAAAGCAGAAAACTAAAACTAAACATTTTATACATTATAAAAATATATTCGAAATAATCTTATTGTATCTTTTCCTATTCTTAATACATATGTTCAAAGCTCCTCTAATTTGGCAAGTGTGTATGCATACCTGTTTGAATATTTTCTCGTTTGAAGGTAAGGTTTGAGAGAAACGTTTGTTCTTTCTTTTTCTTTCTTATTTTTTTTTTTTTTCTTTCTTTATTTTTTATTATTTCATTTCCTCCTTGTTATAAGCTGAAATTGGAAAAACAGGTTGAATTTCTAATTAATTCGATCTTTTATTAAGATTTGGTGGCATCACGGAGGTCTTTGGTGATGAAAATCATATGAAGCTTTCTAAGAGCTCCGAAAATTGCTGAATTCAGAAAGAACCACAAAAGCAGGCAATGTTTTGCCGACTAGGATGGGTTTTTGTTATTTAAATATTCTTTTATAATGTCAAATAAATACGTTGCATTCTATTCTTACATGTTTTATTAACCGTTGGATTTTCAGATTCTCAAAATATTCTATGACAAAAATGAATAAAAAAAAAAAGATGAAATTTAAACTTTTTTCATTTTATTTACGTATAAGAATGCAAAATTATTGTTACTAACGATTAAAGAGTTACGATTAAATAACAAAAAAATCTTATACACGATCTTAAAAATATTTTAAGAGCAGATAAAATTTAGTGAAATTTATTTTTAGATATGTATCACATTTTTCAATGAGATAAACAAAAAAAAAAAAAAAAATTTTAATCATTTAAATATTTTAAAAATCTATCCTAAGTTTTATTCAAAAAAGAGAAAATTAAAATTAGCAATGCCATGTTTTTATTTGTATGTTAATACTCAAAATTTTAAGCAACATTATATGTTAACTCTGAGAAAAATTGATAAAAGTATTTACGAAAATAATATGATAAAAAGACAGATTTTATTTTATATTAAATTAAAAAGTGGAAAACTAAAATTAAACATTTTATCTACTGTAAAAGTATATGAGAAATATTCACAAAATTGGTTTGATTTGTCGTTCTACTGTCATTTTGTATACACTTTGAGCTAATTAGACCATGACCTACACATTAACCGGGATTCGAACCACTCACAAACATCCCTGCCATCGCCAGCACAAACTTGGTTATGCTTAAGTGGGGCATAATGCCATCGATGTACAGCAAGATCATCTATGTACATCAAAGTTCAAAAGTTGAACACATTAAAATGTGACAGTGATTTGTAAACAAAAAGTAAATAAATTCAAACGTAAAATATAATTTTTTTTTTTTTTTTTTTGGGGGGTCTTTAATATTTATGATGGTTAAAGTTTTAGCACGGTTTTTAAGTTTGGAATTTCTGATTTTATTTATAATAATAATAATCTATCTTGATTTGGTTTGTCACTCTACGGTTACTTTTTGCGCAGTTTAGGCTAATTATAATGGGACCTACTGTTTAATGTGGTTTCCGAATCACTAACG